>CM048929.1:2810000-2978123 GCA_026686955.1 Epinephelus cyanopodus
TGTTATCAGGTTATAGATATGTTATTATTATTATCATTATTTTTTTAATTTATTTCTAATTGCCCCACTTGGGAAAAAAGGGGAATTAAAACCATATAAAGTCAGACAGATGGATTTAAAAAAAAAATAAAATAAAAAAAACATCAGTGCTACACATTAAGCGTTATTTAAATTTTAAGTATTCAGCAGTTATATTTTACAATTAGGACATCAGTTACTTATAAAATAAATGTATTAATTTTGGCATTTCTTTACTTCCGTAGACGCCTACATTATTCTATTTTATTCTATTTTAACTCGTAAGAGGAAATGATTTATAAATTATAAAAAATTCCCAAGATATGTTTGAGGTAATTTGGATACAGTAGTACTGTAAAATGGTTTGTCCACCAGAGAACACTGACAGGTTTATTTTTCTCCTGTAAAATGTTCAGTACATATTTGTGTCATTGTTCTTTAATAATCAATATTAAGCATCCTTAATAGAAATACTGATGTATATATGTTAAAAAAGACAATTCTCCAACAGCTGCTTCAACTAACCAGTAACACTCAATAATTTTTGGCACTTTAGTTACACTCACTTGTGTTTACCTCGACTAATGACATGAGCAGTTTTGCCTCCAGGAAATGTTTGAACAACTGACACTTTATGGTGCACCTCCAGTTTCTCATGCAGCCTGGGCTCATGAAACTCTGCAGTAAGTGCAGGTGGAAGTTGTGCACAAAAAGCCTCAGAATACCAGTGTATTCAAACTCACATAATCACGGGCAAATTCACAAAGAAGGAACTGCAGCTGCTGTTTGTACTATGAATTGCGCATCATTTGCAACCGCTATGTGGCCCTCAAGGTCCGATTCACAAAAGATATTGTGATAAACACATTACAGTGCAAACACGTCTGTAAAGTTTTGCAGCTGACTGCAATTTGATGTTTAAATCAAAGTATAAATGTTGCCTTTGAGCCAGTTACAGCAGGGCGAGCGATGGCAGAGAGAAATAGAACAGCGACATTGTCAGACGCTGAGTTATGGGTCCTGACCGACGAGGTGCAGAGAGGTTCCTCAAAAGTTCACAGAAATTTAAATGTGACAAAGAGAAACCATGTTTGGGATTTACCTCCAACTCCCTGAAGACTCTAACAATTCCACTGTATCGGCTGCACTGATCTTTGTGAATTAGACTGTTTTTGCGATTAGGCTCATCTGCAGAGGAAAGAGACAATTTTTCTCCAAATATATGTATGATACCTAATTTAAATATGTGATAATAGCACAGGAGCACCGAGACACTATCTACTTGGCAGCACAGTTAGGGGTGCATTAGACCCTTTGCAGGTGCATATGAACCTTTGCAGGTAGAGTTCACCCTTTGCAGGTGCATCTGGCCCTTTTCGGGTGCCTTTGTGGGTGCATATGAACCTTTGCGGGTACAGTTGGCCCTTTGCAGGTGCATATGACCCTTTGCAGGTGCCTCCACAGGTGCATCTGGTTCTTTGCAGGTACCTTTGCGGGTACATCCGGCCCTTTGCGGGTGCATTAGACCCTTTGTGGGTGCATCCAGGGTTTTGCAGGTGCCTTTGCAGGTGCACCTGGCCCTTGGTGGGTGCACTGACAACTACATTGAGTTTCTTTTTGTCTTATTTCTGCAGGTTTAGTTGCTGCAAAAGCCACGCAATCCTTTTGTGAACTCGCCCATGAGTTTTGTTTAATGATAAGAGCAGATTTCTGCAAACCCTGCACCACCTAAAGAGTTTAATACATGACTATCCTGAACACCAGGATGTTGGTGTGCATGTAAACCCACAGATACTGTAGTAAACACCAACAAATATACACCATTAGAAGCACACATTAGACTATTCACACCCTGTTTGCCATTGATGTTGATAGAAAAGAGATGAAACAGACTGATTCTGGACTACTTAACCATTTCGTAGTCATGCGCTCATTGCACTGCCTTACTTTCGGATATCAGACCCCCTTAAATTGCTTAAGCCATTTAAACACTTTTAAATACATGTATTGAATATATACAAACAGTATGCCACCACAGTTCAGACCTGAAAGCACGCCTCTGCCTGATTCCTTCCATCGCTTGCAGAGTTAGGCTAGAAAAGAGAAACCAAAGGCTTGGGTGGGCGTTCTGCTATGTCAAAGTTTTTGTCCCTAATCAGAAATTTGTCGGCCATCTTGTTTTGTCGTTTTTTTATTATGCAACTATCAGCAGGTTGTGGCTATTTCCTTTCAAAAGTTTTTGTTTTGTCTTTAAAAATGTGGTGGCCATTTCTCCATGTAGTTTTTGATTCGAATGCCTTGCGACAGAAAACACGTTTGTCCTCTTCGTAAGAATCCAGTCCGGTCCCGAACAAAAAAAGGAAAGGTTCAGCAACCACCTGGTTCAGAAGTAGTATAACAACAATCAAGCGATGTCCTTTCTTGTTCGGTTTTATTCTGCGTTGACGCCTTCTGTCGCTCTATAAAGCACTTTGTGACGAGCCTGTTCAATAAAAGCGCTTCTTTAAAATGAATTTGAGTCCGGGTAGTATACTGTTACTGAAGAGAGGAGAAGCCAACACAGATCATCCATAAATAAGCACAGGTTGTTGAATGTGGTTTCCGTGTTGATTGCCAAGCCGGTTGCCAGGAAGACACACAGGAGGATTGTGGGTATTACAGAGGGAGCATTCTGGGATTGGTTATTGACTGACAGAGCTGTAAGCTGCTGGCAGATGTCAGATGAGAGGCTGTTTCTTTCCTCTTTGAATATCGCCCTCCTACTCTCTTTTACAGTTGCCATCCCAGTTGTTTTTTTTTTTCGTTTTCTTTTACCACTACCTGTCCGTGCAGTAAATGGTTGATTGGAATAAAATACAGCCTAGGTCAGGATGAAGGCAGAGCTCCTCCTCTTCCAGTCACAGACAAGAGGGAGGAAGTAGCAGCGGTCTAGGAGGGTTTGGGGGTCTTCAGGGCGTCCACTTTGGTCTCCAAGTCTGTAATCTGATAAAACAACAACATCAGAGTGGGAGAGTGAGTTTTGTGTTTTGCATATTGATGTAATTGCTCTAATCATCTTTAAAGTTTCTTAAAAACACAATCTCTCATTTTTTGGGGACATTGCTATAAATCATTTTGAACCATCCCCATCACATGATGTTGCTCCTCACAGCCACACATCTACCTGTGTTGTGATTAAAAATGCGAAGCTTCAGGTAGCACTTTGTTGTTGACTTGTTGTCATTGCCCTGGTTACCCAGTGTTTGGGATGGAGACACTAGGAGAGGACTGGCAGGAACAGATGGTGATGAGGAAGTTTATCTTTATCTACCATTCCTCATGGGACTGTATAAACTGTTTTCAACGTGCCAGCCTGCAACATTTGCTATATGTAAAAATAAGAGAACCAAATGAGGACCAAGGACGGCGCCTTGGGGAACACCCCAGGTCAGTGTGGCCACTGAAGGGGGAATGTCTCAGGTGAAAAAAGTCTGTCGACATTTGTGATTTTAACCAGTCTGATGCAGTATCCCTGAAGCCAACACATTTTTCAACATTATTAAAAAACTGCATGTTAATTGGTTTTAGTTGAGCTACGATCAGGTACAATTGAAACTGAACAATCAACAGCTTTAGCGTTAAGTAGGGGGCTCACTGGTTACTTAAATAAAACAAAACATGTACTGCAACGGCCTTGTACAAAACTACACCAGATTAAATTAAAGGAGGACTGACGCCTCGTCACTTGGGACCTGTCCTGTTAAGGTGAGTATTTTACTGACCTTTTCCTGCAGGTTGTCCGCCTCCTCTTTATGTGTTGCCTCACTCTCTTCCTGTGCTCGACGCTGAGCCGTCTCTTTCTTCAGGTACTCAATCTCCCTACAACACACAGACACACATGTTTTAAGACCTCCTTCAATGAATATCAACCGCCATCATGATTTCTGGAGACATTGCTGTTGAGTTTTTTGAATGATTTTTTTGGCGCTTTGAGCACCACGAGCTGAGTGACATCTAGTTCCATTATACTGGAGAGAAGGCAGACATCTCTACGGACGATATCTCCAACACTCGGTGACTCACACCAGCACAATCCAGACTGATAAATAGCGCTACAGGTAAGAGAAAAAATATGTGTTTGATTTTGGGATGAACTGTCCCTTTAATGTATCTCTCCTTCCTTACTTCTGCTGGTACTCTTTAATCAGTCTCTTGGCTTTGCTGTATTTCCTCTCTAGGGTTTGGTACTGAGCCTGGGTTTCCTTCAGGTGTTCATCCACCGCCTGAAAACACACAAACACACACACCGTCAGGAAATCCATGAAATAAAATTTCAGGGAGCTGTTTAATAATGAGAGAAAAATACTTCACCTATTCATGACTGACAGTTTCCTCCCTGCCTCTGATGTTAATTTACCTTACACAGCGACTGCGCCTCCATCCAGTAGCCCTCCAGCTTCTCCATCCTCTCTTTA
Source organism: Epinephelus cyanopodus (assembly GCA_026686955.1). Classification (NCBI taxonomy): domain Eukaryota; kingdom Metazoa; phylum Chordata; class Actinopteri; order Perciformes; family Serranidae; genus Epinephelus; species Epinephelus cyanopodus. The sequence goes on from CM048929.1 coordinate 2,814,473, forward strand.
CTGTCCCGGATGTTTTGCTCCAACTGAGCACGCTCCATCCGCCAACGCAACTTATCCTGCTCCGCATGAGCCAGCTGGAGGTAAGGGGTGGGAACGTGGGTGGAGGAGGAGGAGGAGGTGTGTGGGAAGCAGAGTTAGCGTTAAGTCATCGTTCAACCAGCAAAGGAACTGATGTGGTGTTAGTGTACATTGTGCTCTGCAGTGTAACCTGGATACTGCTGTGTGCTTTATTTCTGCATGTTAAGAAGAGAGTGAGCGTGTTCTCACCTTCCTCTTCAGCAGCTGGATCTCTGCCTGGGTTACTGCATGTTTAATCTGGAGCTACAGACGGAGACAGATTGACACAGTGTTGAAAACCAAACTGGACACAACCCACACACACAAAGCACATATAAGCCTGATAAAACTGAAAACAGATCAGCTGTGACTGAGAAGAAACAACTGAATTCAGGATCCAGATGATGACAATCACACATACCTCCTTGAATTTATGGGCCAGCTTCTCGGGGTCCAGCTCCACAGGAGACAACATGTCCTGGTTCTCGGCCAGGTCGAACACCTCGATGGAGTTTGGAAACACGGGACTCATCTCCTCCTCCTCGTCTGTCGCATATTCACCTGTCTGCAGGTTGACAGAGAGACAGGAGAAGATGAAGAGTACAATTACAGGCTGCAGACACAACCCACTGTCCTATCATCACGGCAAAACAGTCCAGCTGTTCCCTTTGTGGAGACACAGAGCACCGCTGAGCAAAAGCATTTCATTGTAATTTTTTACACATGAAAATAGACTTGAACTTTATCTATAATCACCACTTTAAGCTGCTGCTCTCAGGGCAACCATACAAGTCCTCTGTGCAAAGACAAATGTCTGCAGAAAATTGTTCGTCCCTGTTGTTATAAAATATCTCGTCCCAATTCTGTTTCTTATTTTGACCCGTACCTGATGTTTTAGTTCCGCTTTGCTTCCCAGAACAGACTCACAAGGGGGAACAACTCTTAAACACCTTGATGCGTCATCAGCGGTTGATGATGGCATTTACGCAAACAGACGCGGTTATGGCAATAATGGTATTAGCACCATGATACTGGCGTTTATCTGATGGCGACAGAGAAGCATCGATGCTCGTGATTCATCCACAAGTTAAGTTCACGCTATTAATCCATTAAACAAGTCATCAAATAGGGCTGCAGTAAGATGCCTGTTTCAACGTATACTGTGACATACAAGTTGATAGTCACTGTACCGTGTACATTCTACGATATTAAAAAAAGTAAGCGGACGGAGAATCTCCCCTTCATTTTAGTTATTTTCAGAGGGTCTCATTTATAGTAATAAAAAGTTTGTTCATCCAAAAATAACCCTTCCATTTTCGTTCCTTTAAGGGTCATTCTGACGGTGAATAATATGAACACAGTGATACTGTGAAACCGCAATATTTTTTGGTTATTGAAGCATTAAAATATCATTCGTTGCAACGCTATCATCAAACAAAAAGGACACTGCTTCATTACCAGGCCACTAGCGTTGCTCTGTGAGCTAACATTAGCAACCCATGCTTGACCCCTGCCAGTCTGCTCCAAGCCCCCAAAACAGCACCAGGCTTTGAAGCCAATTTTACACAGTGGTAAATTTCTCATAGACTTAGATTGAGAGAGACGTCGATAATGAGAGACGAAATAATGTTTCACTATCAGGATTTGATCCATTCACTCCGGTAACATGTCTAAAATCTAGAGGAGCCGCAACATTTAATCATTTTAATCCCCCTTCAAGTTACTGGAGGGCTAAACCAGAAGTTAGCCGCTTGGCCGCTAAGTCTTGTGAGTTTGCTCTGTGGGCCCAACGATGAAAAAGATCCAGGTAATTTTATACTGTGGAAATCAAGCATTTTTGACGTCATTCATCACTGAGTGACTTTCATACGAATGAACGGAGCCCTGCCTCTAGAGCTGCATCCAGTTGTCTTTATGCACTTTGCTGCTGGACTTATGCTATCAAAGGGGGGAATGTGACATGGCGATATATCCAAATGGGGGACTGTCAAAAAACAGCAATAACAATGCCAAATTACTAGCTTTTTTGTTAGGCTTTCTTGTAAAGAAAAGGGCCGTAATATGAAGCAACATCAAATTAAGATGCAATGGTTACCTTCATTTAAAATCTTTATTACGAAGAAAAGACAGCAGCCATCTTGCCGAGGATTTCTTGTAACACTCAGTTTGAAGTGTACCTCTAAAAAACCTACGTTTAAAGGACCATGTAGCTTCAACGTTTCACCCTACTTCTATATTTCCGACCACAATCAGGACACCACACCTCTAGACGTTAACGTGCAAAACGGCAGGGTAATGGCTAAGTGGTAGGGGCAAGGACTGAACCTTTGATTCAGTCATCAACATCATGTGTCTGATGCTCCTTTTAACGTAGCTTCTACTGTGTTTTCATGTTTTAACGTAAGCTTTTTTGCACGTGCAAACCAAAGAAAGTCCTGCCTTTTGCATGCAACAAGTAGATAATAAGGTATTACAATGAATGTAAGGTAATGCCGGTTAGCTTAGCTTAAAAACATGTAAACAGCAAGTTGTTGTTGACTTTGTGGTTACTAGGTGAGCTGTACAGGTGTTGATAGGTGGGTTTTGTTGCGTACAGACAAAGCTAAGCTAACTAGCTGCTAGTGATGGCTTCGGAGGAGAAGAAGAAGCCGGTAACAACATGGAGAAATCTACATCCAGAGCCGTGACTTTTTGGACGGACCAAATGTACAGAGCTGTAAAGTTGTCCACCATGGTAGCAGTTAGCAGCTAGCTAACCGTAGCTAACTTGTTTGTCCATTGTTTGGTCTGTGACGTAATAGGTCAACAGGAAAAAGGTCCAATACTAACAAGCTGAAAGGGGGCATATCTCCACCTATCGTAGAGGAGTCGCACATACTTGGCTCAATAAATGGATTCCCCTCCCGTGCTTGTGTACTGGGACAAGGACAGTAGGCCAGTTAGATGTCCTCGTCCAGCTGGGACTGTAGACACACTTCACTGTGCATGTTACTGAGTGACATTCCCACTTCCTCTCCTTTCTCTCTTCATAAGCTGCTGTGTAATTTCATTTGTAGGAGTGTGTGTCAGATAAAATGGTGCAAGTGGTAACTGAGGCCTGGAGCACACCACGTACTGTATGTATGAAATTACAAATTAAGTGAAACAAGCGAGCTCCTTCAATCGAACGCAGCCACTGCCTGTAAATATCCTCCAGTGAGAAGGTTCGCACAGTCGCCACCTGTCTGCTCCTCCTCCTCTGCTTTACAAAGGAAATTAGCTTCACATTAGTTCATGACCGTCATGTCAGACGAAAATGCATTGACTAAAATGTGGCGTTGCACTTAATACATCTCTCTTAGATATAATGACCGTCCTGCATCTTCAGCTCTGGTTACACTTCTCTGCTCTGACTCGAAGCCAAGCCGACTCTCTGACTGATTTTATTATGAGGCATCAAACCTGAGTGCACGCCGCTGCCTGTTTACATTAATATCCTCTGCTTAACGCTGTCTCTTCGGCTCTCACTGCCGTCAGTGCTGATTCACGGAGCAGATTTATTCTCGAGAAGTTCTGGAGCTTCGATCATGAACTCTTATGGATGATTTTCTGTCTCTTTGGGTTGGAAAAGAAAGTGTGTGATGTGGTGAGTTAGATGGGTGACGAGCAGGGCCGCAGACTTTTAGAGATACTTGGGTTACAAGCACAGATTTCTCCAGGAGAATCCTACCATCATAACAATCTATTGTCAAGCCACCAACCAAACCCCATAGCATTTTTTGAGTATTTAAAATAAATATATGTATTTATGTATTCAGTCATATTTACTGTTCTTTCTGTCTCACCACATTAACGTGTGGTATTAAGCTGCAATTCTGGTGAGTCATTACTTTCATTTTATTTTGATATTTGTAGTTTTTTGCCTAAAAAAAAAAGTCAAAATTTGTCTAAAAGATAAATCAGCCTTGCAAAAATCAACATGTGCAGTATGTGTGTAATCATACAATATAAACTCCTCTACATGTCATCATAAACGCCAAAATTTCCAGATATATTAAAGAGATCTTGATCGTTACATCCTCAGTGGCTGCGTCTCTGCTGACTGTCAGTCGACAGTTTAATCACACCACGCGACCTGATTTACTTTCTATTATGCTGTAATTGTGTGAACACATTTTGGTCAAAATAAAAGCCCCGAGGTGGTGACAGGGGATCACAGGGGGCTCTGGACAAGGCTAGATTTTCAAAATAAAAGACCCCAGGTGGAACCATTAGCTTAGCGGGGGGAGGGGGCCCAAGCAAAGCTGAATTTTCAAAATAAAAGCAACTAGATGGTATTATGATCAAATTTAACGCTTTTCCATAATTTCAGAAGTTGAAATTATTATTAGCAATTATTAGCAGTGAATTTTAAAAAGATCATCAAATCTTCAAACTGCTTCACTTTGACCTTCTACTACTTCTGCACACTGTCAGCTGTAGAAATTGTTGCACTCTTTGAAGAATGGATTCAACTTCTTTTTCTACTTGACTTGCTTTTTGAAAGTATGAAGAATTCCTTCTTTCTGCCTTTTCACTTAATTATTTTCAACTTTCAGCTTTTACATTTTTAATTTAGGTTGCAGCTTTTCTAGCAATAAATGTCAGCTCTTAGCTTCTGTAGATAATGCCGTTAAACTTCCAGTTCTGCCAGTTTTACATTTTAACTTTCAGATTTTCAGGCAACTGACCCTTCACTTAGTCCCACCCCTGGATGCAGACTAGCCAATCACAACGTAGCATCAGGTCGTATCATCTCCAAACATATTAAAATATTTCTTCAGGGAGTGCAGTTAGTTACAGTGAGGGCTCAATGCTTATTGCAATGGACTATCACAAAGGGACAGGGCTTAACAAAAGGTCAGTTTGTTTTATAATTTTTGCATTTTCAGCAGTGCTTTGTGATTCATTTCAGCTCTCAGCATTCACAGACATTTCCTGCAGGAAATGCATTTTCTAGTCACAGTCAGCCCACTGACCCTGTGTTATGAGACGAAGAATGTTCAGCTTGAAAAATCAAATACATTTGGTCGCCTGTAATTTGTTTTTACTGACACACTCAAACAACTGAAATGGTTACTGTTGTGGAGCTGAACCGCCTGTTACCCTGTCTGACCACAAGGTGGAGAAGCTGGACTGAGTTTGAAAGTACAGGCCACGTGGTGGCACACAGACCGACATTTTGTCACACACACACACACACACACACACACACACACACACACTAGTCTCCCTCTTTTGATTTCCTGCAGCTGACAAAGCAACATTAGCTGAAGATGTTCTGAGTTAATAACAGAGAAGCAGCGTCAGGTCAGAGCTGCTCACTGCAGCACCTGCTGACACCGACTTAACGATCAGATCGCTGTGCTTCCGAAATTCCGATCTTGTTATGGTCACACAAATTTGAGTCTGTGTTTAACTTTTATATATTTCGTCACGTTCAAAATAGACAAAGCTGCAGCCGTGTGTAAAAGATGCATAAAGGCAAGGACGAAGGTTTTGTTTCGACATTAGGGGACACACACATGAAAGGGGGGATTTGGAAAGCTCCAGGAAAATGTCAAACACATTTCCTGCATCAATTTAAGGTGGAATTGTCTTTAATTTGCTCAAAATGAACACGTATTCTTGCTGTATGTGTTTGTCAGTCGGAGCATGTACCTCTTCATCATCGTCCATGTACTGCTTGTATCTCTGCTCCATCATCTCTCTCTGCCATCTCTCCTGCTCCAGAGTCTGCTGGATCAGCTGAGCCACTTCGCTCTGCTCCCCCGGCTTCTCCCGACCAATCACAAACCTGGAAAACATTCAAAACCCACTGGTTAAAAGTTAACAATCTCAAGACGCACTGGCATAAAATCGGACTAATTCAGACACACAGCAAACATGTCACATTTCATACACACAGATCACAAACATGAAACATTCAGATGCATAAAATCAGAAAAATTCACACCAAAGCAACTCCAAAAACATAAAAAGCATCCGTCACAAACCTGAGAACTTTGGCATTTACAAACCAAAACCCTGAAAAATATGCAACTTATATTACAAGTCTGAAAAAACACACAACTTGAAAAACCCCCAGATTAATTATTGTGTATGCAGGAAAGACTGTGTGTCAGACCTGACGGTGCCGCTGGTGTTGCGGAGGACGGAGGCAGCGAGGCTCTGAGTGACGCCGACCAGGCTGGTCCCATCAACCTCCACGATCAGATCATTTACCTGGATCCTACGCAGAGAGAGAAAAAACTGTGCGTGTGAAAATGAACAGAGACGAAGGAAAACATTCACCGAACAAGACACAGCTTTTGTTTCTCCCTTCAGTGTTACAGCATCATTTTAGTGCAGTCAAATGTTGCTGCAAAGAATCTACATACTCTAAAACATGGACACCTCACACACACGTCTTTCCTCCAGCAGCACAAAAGAGCTGTAAAATCAGCTCAGTTTCAAAGTGGACACCGAAGATTAGTGTCACCAACTCTGTCCAAATGTCTCTTTTGTTCCTGAGATATGACTCTGATACTCTGATATAAGCTCTTGTGAAGACAGATGAGGCACTTCGTCGACGCATGCGCCGAGCACTATATGCAGGGACACTGAACATAAAGTCAGCACACACACTGACCTCTGATAGTGAACGCAACATGACTGCAGCAGGCAGTTCAGGCAGCTCGCGTTCGAGTACACGAGCCGTCAGTTTCTCTACAGAACAGTCGGTTTGACAGCGCAGTGACACAGTGAGCTTGTTGGGCTTGTGTTTGCCGTGCTCTGCTCTCAGCAAATGTTTTGAGCAGTCACTACCTTTGGGGTTATTCTGGAGAATATTCTGGATGGTGTTTGTCATTGTTTCGGATCGTTGCATTGATAATATAAACATACATTTTGGGGATGTGCGACATACATCCAGGCAATAAATTATCTGCCAATATTTTCATACTTTTATGCATTAATACGATAATATGCATTATTCTGATCATTACAATTACTAGTGCATACCCATTAGAGTACACAAGTGCCCATGTACAGTTTCACATGGTGTGTGTTTGGGATACAGGTCACTGAAATTGCAGATTAAATAGTCAACTGAACCCATTAAGAAGAGCAATGTATTCGGACAGAGTTTTGAAAAACATGGGACAGACAGAATGACACACTGACAGTTTCCGTGATTATGTACAGCAGACCATACCATGACTTAGTCATACCAAACATTAGAAAACACCAACATTGGTCCACAGGGGGAGCCACAGCCATCGGTCGCATTTTAGCCATTTTGAAGCATTTTTCTGTTGTTATAGTGCCACCCAGTTGCCAATTAGAGTTAAATTCCTCCAGTCACCTTGAGGCGTCCTGTTCTACATATCTACCAAGTTTAGTAAAAATCCATATGGCGGTTAGGCCTAGATAAGAAATGAGCTCTCTAGCGCCCCCATTTTGTTTGATGGGGTCAATAATGGAGGGGTCCCCTCAGATTATGTGTGGTCATATGCCTACAAAGTTGCGTGGTGATGGGTGAAACCCTTGAGATGTTATACACCTTTATGTGATGAGTCATGCCCTCCGCCAGCCTTATAGAAGCTCAGTTTTAGGAAGTTTTCCAACTTTTGCCAAGAGGGAACTTTAGATATTGGTCCCTAGATTATGTTCACCCAGTTTCATGCAGATCGCTCAAACTTCCTAGGAAGAGATCCATTTGAAGTGTTTTTCAAAACATTCAAAATGGTGGAAAATCTATATAAGTGGAAGTTATGGGTTCTAGAGGCAAATGTGTTTCATGTCTCTACGACATATGGGGCATGAGATATGCCCATTCAAAGTTTGACATTTCAATGGGTTGCTATAGCGCCCCCCTTTGGCCAATTGATGTAATATTGCTTCATTCACATCCTGCCATGACCCTCTACCACTGTGCCAAATTTCACATGGATTGACCAAGTCAGTGAGGAGAAAAACATGGAACACACACACACACACACACACACACACAGAGTTTTCCTCATTGTATAGTCAGATAGCTGATAATACGAAGCCAGAATGCTTTCAATGACTGAACAAGGGCAGGGTCTACACACCTGACACAGTGGGTGTTGGTACATTTAAACCTGATTTGCGAGCTGCCAATAAATACAGAGAAGAAGAACAACTGCAGCACGCTGTCTGTAGGGCGAAACACGCCAAGGTGTGGACGTCTTTCACAGTTCCACAGGAAGACAACAGGATTGTGCCGAGGGTCTGACCTCCGACAGCTCGACACACCACCAGATCAACAAACTTCCCGCAACCAGTAAACAGGTTATAAATCCCGCTTTATAGGCAAAACACTGAAGGAACGTCTCCAGAGTGTTAGCACAAGCTAATTAGCAGCAGTGGCTAACATCCAACAGAGCTGTTAAACTTATTAATAATCACTGTCATTGTGTCTGTGTGTGTGTGTGTGGTTAGCAAAAGTGATGTCAGTTTGATTTGGTTCGGTCAGAGCTGTGGAATATACAGTCAGACAGATTCTCTCACTACATCTTCGCCTCTCTCACCCTCAGGTGCACATCAACTACAGGTTATACACCTCTTTGTAAAATACAAAAATGCAAAATTTTCGGTTATCGTATCAGTTGAAAAAATCCACATCGGTGCATCCCTGATACATTTGCATAAACTTCAAAACTTGAAAAACATCCCTTAAAGGTGCACTGAGAACAGATAAAAAATGCCAAAACCCTGCCGTCCTCACTGTGGTTGCAGAGTGGAACAAACTGCTCGCTACACTGACAGTGGAAGGAGAGATGTTTGGGTGGTTCGTCCCGTCTGTCTGGGTGTTATTCAGTCACACTAATAACTTCCACACTAATCTGAAATTGGTTATGACACACACAAAAAAATAACAATAACATGTCTCTTCTGTCCGACCTCCACAGTCTGAACGTGAAAGTCTAGATGTGGAGTCAGCTGATTAAACTGAGCAGGAACGACTTGCTGGCTTACGATTTAAATCATCTAAATCCAAGATTCCTCGGTTTTGTCCGTCCTTTGTTGGAAAGCAGCTCATAAAGCCACGGACACATGAGGATTTATTAACAATGGAGATTTGTGAGAGTTAAATTGATGTTATGGAGCTTTCAGCAGCTGAAGACGGCTCAGAATATAAAGATGTTATTATTGTTTACTGAGCTCGACCACAAACTCTCCCTGCGGGGACATTTAAGTCTTCTAAGGTCTAAAGTCAAATCTCCAGGTGTGCTCACATGGCATCAGAAGACAACCAAAAGATGGCCAAAGAAAAGGAGTGTCTGACGGCGGGGAAAAGCCCTGGAAATCTCAATATAGTGTCCACTTAGACTGATTTAGATATCTCTAAGTGGCTAAAATATGTTTTGGTGTCAACCCCCGTTCACAGCAATGTGTTGCTGAGCGTCTGGGGTGCTAGTCCCGTGTGTTTTATGCTAACAGAGAGCCCACCGACCGCCATCTTCTGAAGGTAGTAGACGGACTATAGAAAAAACACGCGCAGACGTACCTGCCGTCTCTCTGTGCAGCTCCTCCCTCGGTGACCGTCTTCACAAAGATCCCCAGTTTCTCCAGACCCATATCAGCTCCTGCACCCATTCCTATGATACTGATACCCAGGCCGTCACTGTCTGCAGACACACACACACACAAACACAGTGTCGGTATCTTTCTAACTTGTATCTTTATAGATATGATTGCTGGCATTTGTTACACACACGTCCTTAGTTTTATTTTTGTTGTAATCATCGTCAGATTTTATATAAATTCTTTAAAACAGCCGTTACACTACATTAACCGATGTGACGCATGAGGTGACAGTCAAACCGTTTAACATATTAATCCTTATTCAGTGCTGTAAAAATGAAACATATGTCAGTATTATAGTGGTTATGCTGTTCTGAGAGCAGCCGTCACGGATGGTCGCTGGTTCCAATCCATTACCTTCAGAATTACTAGCTGCTAATTAGGCTAATCCGCGCTAAGTGTAATCCCATAAGGGGATCATGGAGATGTTAGCAGACAGTGAACGTCCACCAGCAGCACCCTTTCAGTTGCGTGCGTGTGTGTGTCTGTTTGTGTGTGTAGTTACATAAGAGGCTTGACTGAGTGACTCTCAATGATTGTAAAGGTGTGTGTGTACCTTTCTCCAGCTCTACAGGAAACAGGTCCAGCTTCTCCACTCGTTTCTCCAGCTCGTACTCAGCCGAGGCCGCCATGGGGTCGACATCGTCATTACGTCGGTCGTAGTCTTCGTTAGAGTAGGTGGTGAAGACCTGCAAGCGGGGCAAAGGTCAAAGGTCAGAAGGCCTGATAGTGGGCTCTTGTCTCTTGTCTCCTTGTTCCCTCTTTCCTTCGTCCTCCTGCCCTGACCCAGAAATCAATTTCAGCCGTCATCTTAACGGTCAGGCTGGGCAATATGGAGAAAATCGAATATCATCTCAAATTAAAGAACAGCTTACTTGACTGTTATGCACCTTTAAAACCCAGATAAGAAAACAAGACATTTGATTTTCCGATATCCAAATCAAAGACAGTACCTCGCCTCATATTACAATGTCGATATAATATCGATCGCCCTTTTTGATGGATGTCTCACTTCCTAAAATGCACCTCGAGAACAGAGAGGAGGCTTGCTGGAGGAGCTATGAGCGAGGACACACACGTGAATCCTTTGCAGGAGTTTTTTCGTATCCTGTGACATATAAAAGAGGCCTGACACACAGCTGCCATGTTGTTAAGTGAATTAAAACTAAACGTATAAGTTGTTATGAACACTGTCACGCTGAATGCTGACAGCGTTAGGCTCTAACAAGGAGAGATAAAGCAGCTGTGCCACACGTCACGTTTAATTGCTGTCGCTTTAAAATGACAGCTCCACAGCACAGATGTGTCATTGTGTTAAATGGCTGTTGCTTCAACTCCTCTGTCCTTGTGTCTCCTCCTTGCCTCCTCCGCTCACATCCAAGCAAAAGTGGAGGTGCCAACTGTACAGCAGAAACAAACATGTTTACAGCCTGGTACAAAAACGGTTTTGGTCTCTATGGCTAATTTCAACACTCATGACTCCCCCGTTTAAATTATATTAAGGCTTAAAGTTACACATAATTAAGAGCAGGGCCTCTTCGAGTGACAGGCTGTCTGCTGAAGGTGTCCTCGACTTCTCAGTCAGATCTACTCCTTGCCTCTCCACAGCCAGCCTGTCACCAAAACACAGTTACTTCTGGCTCCAAAAGAGTCAGTCAGGGGTTAATTTTTATGTAACTCACCTGTTTAAATGTTATCAAGGCTTCAAGTTAGGCATGATTAAAGGTATGGTCACTCTGATTGACAGATGGTTATCAAATTCACAGAGTATAGTCGCAGCTGTTTTCAGTTCATTAAAGTTAACTGTAACATTTTGGTCGCCTAAAAGAGTTTTCATCCCCTTATCCAGGGCTGGGTCGTGGGGGCAGCAGGCCAAGCAAAGCACCCACAAGTCCCTGTCCCTCCCTTCCCAGCTCCTCCTGGAGGACCCCAGGCGTTCCCAGGCCAGATGAGATATGTAATCCCTCCAGTGTGTCCTGGGTCTGCTCTGGTACCTCCTACCAGTAGAACAAACTTCTTTCAGTTACGATCCAAGGCTCATGGCCACAGGTGAGGGTTGGGACGTACATGGGACAGTAATTCGAAAGCGTTGCCTTCTGGCTCATCTCTCCTTCACTAACTAACTCCCTCCAAGAATCGCCACCTTAACATGGTGGACGGGTTTGCGTCATGCTGGGAGCTGTGGTGTCCAGGCTAATAGCAAAAGGGTCCCAGGGAAGAGGCCAGACTAAGACTAAGACTTTTTGTACTCTAAGTACATTTAGATGCAAAAACCTTTGTACTTTTATACCTGAGTATGATTTTAAATGCAGGACTGTAACTGTAACAGAGAACTTCTACACTGCCTACTTCTCAAACCACCGATGGCACTGACTGTAAGTCTTGTCGACATCTAATCGCACCTGTACACTTTTTTACTTTGCGAACAAATATGTAAGTGCCTGATGATGCAGTGTGAATTCTCAGCATGTCCTTCGTTTATCCTCATGACGATGTCACAGTTCTACATTGCATGTTATTAGTACATAAGAGAAAGAGCGAGCTGCAGCTCTGCGAGTGCTTCAGCACCAACGCTGTGAATGTAGACCACAGGAACACTCAGAGGCTACAAGTCTCAATCTGATTGGAGCCGCTGCAGCTGTGAGAGAGCACTATCGGACAATTAGATCTTGAGCAGCCGGTCTGCACCAGTGCTGACTCACATCCCACCACGCTCAGCGAGAAACCAGGAAACACAGATATCGTTTTATATAAATCTGAAACGCTTCCCTCTCTCACAGAACGTGTGAATAATAAGCTCTCGCTCTTCCCATCTCCATCCCATTATTCCCATCCTCCCCCTCCACTCTCCATCACGCCCCTCCCCCCCCTTCGCTTAAAGGTCAGCAGCATCTGTCTCCCCGGTGACCATCTCCACAATCACGTGCCCCGTTTCCGTGGCAACCACAGGCTTGCCCAGCTTGAGTTTGGCACTGGCACTGACCTGCTCTCTCTCTGTCCCCGTCTGGCAGATATGCTAATCTGTGTGTGTGTGTCAGTGTGTGTGAGACATACATACAGAGAGACAGTGCCAAAGGCCTTTATGTGTAGGAGGTGCTGGTTACAGTTTTATTTACATTCCCCCGAATGTAGATGACTGCAGTACACACACACACACACACACACACACACACACACACACACTGACACAAAGAGGGTCAGAGGGCGTGATTGTTAAACTGCTTCCTGTAGTCACGTTTCCTTCCTGTTGAGTAACTTTAAAGTCCTGTTAATGTGTGTGTGTGTGCATGGAGCTTCAGAGCATTCCCTGTACACACACACTCTCCACTTTGCCGCAGAAATACCAACACAAGAACACACTAAGACATAACAGCCAACAGGTGGCCCAACATAATATAATATTCACCATTAATACTAATATTACGCTTGTGCAGTATCTACTTTTTTATACGCTTTATATGTTCCTGAAATTTCAAGGTAGTATACAGTATATGAGGTTATTTGTGATGGCACTAAATGGAAAGTCAAAATAGCCTGACGCATGGGAAGAAGAACAGGGCTGCTGACGACAGCACAGTCGCCGTCACTGAAGATGCTTTCACATGACAAAAGACAATAAATGACTCTGGGGGAGGGAGTTTAAGTGATCTGGTTTTAAAACATTTTACGTTTTATTGGTTGTTTTATGTACTAAATATTTTAATCGCACCCTTGGTTGTGTTTTTTTAAACTCTGCTCACCCCTGATTTTTACAAGAACCTGTGCAGCCTTGTATGGAGTCCTAGGGCTCCTTCAAGTCCAGGCGGCATTAGTGTTTTTATTTTTGAACATTATTTCTTAGCTATTGATTTTTATCAATACTACTAACTAACTAATCAAAAAGAGAGTCTGACAATAAACCAAATAAAACACTTGTCAATATCAGCAAAGTGTTAAAGAGATGGAGAGAAAATATTGTTAATAGTTTCATCAATACTTCCCGGGTGAAGCTTCAAATTCAGGTTTTATAGCTAATGTTAGCGGAGCCGTGAATCATAATGTCTCCTCTGCCTCACTCCCCGCCCCTACACACTACCTCAGCAGGGACCGGACAGCCCCCACCTGATCAGCAAACTTTCTGTTGCTGCTGTTACACAGATTAGACCAGGCGCTGCTGCTGCCACCAATCCACTGTCACACCTGGCACTGGGGGTTTTGTGCTGGCTGAATTAAAGCCGCTACTGCCACCAGTCAAAGGTGTGTCTCCAAATCTGCTGCCCACTCTCCTCCAAGAAACCCAGTCCACAGCGGCGGGGAGCGAGACGGAGGGACCATGGGGTCGCTAACAGCTAATTCTTATCTTATTTGTGGTCTGATAAACAGAAATAGACACAGAAGTGAATCCAAAAGAACTTCATATTTTTAGTTTAACTGTTTACTGTTAAATGCTGAAGCAACTCATCAGCACGAAAGGTCACATCTTTTAATTAACTGAACCTGAAGGTATTAAATTTACACTCAGATAAAGATTCTAATCTTCCCCTACAACAATAATTTGCTTTTAGTCTGGCTGTGTGGCTCTGCTCATGTGATGATCTGGAACAAATCAGAATAAGCTGACACAAACAGTCCCTGAACTCAAATCCGCCGTGACAGAGCCGGAGATACTCAGCTCTTAACAAACAAGATTGCAGATTAAAATAAACACATAAAACTTAGGACATTTAAAAAGCTTGAAGCAGCAAATGTTGGACATTTTTGCTTCCGTCATGAGGAGTTTTATATCAGCACAGGTAGCTCAGTGTCGGAGCTCTGTATCCTGACTTTACCTAAGATGCCTGGGTGGACTGGATACAAATACAGGGCACAATAAACTCGACAACCTCCGCATAATCTGATCCATCACAAGCCACCTCCTACTACACTGGATAAAAGCAGAGCCACAGAGGCAGGATGAGCCTTCAACACAGGGCTGTGCCATCTCTCTGCTCTCATGGTTCTTAGTTTGTTGTTTCACGTTCTGTCTTGATTGAGGGCTGTGTTAAATTACAACCAATCACATCACACGTTATGAGGACACCTGGGCACTGCAACTTTTCTATTGACTGAGAAGATGTAATATCACACAAGGTCCGATAATGTAACTCTGAATTGACAGAATAATCCATGCAGCATGGCTATGAACAATAGCAGCAACTAATTGCCACCATCTCACACTTAACAATTACCTAAAAACTTTTAAGAACATAAAACTATAGGAAGTAAAGTCTCTGAAGCTAAAAACAGAAGCAGACTCATGGTTAATCCCATTGGCTGAGAGGTGAATTAGCTTGAGTCACTACAGTCAGCTGGATGTAAGGCAGGTAACTGGATCAAGATTGGGCAAGGACGCTACGAAAGACTCTCGTAGTCTCTCAGGCTCTACTGGCATGAAACAGCACCACGAGAAAATGCATGTGTTACACTGCTGTAGTTCTGAAATACATAGGTAATGAATAGTGAGGAGGAAGGACATCTGTGCACCCATACTCTTTAATAAAGCGAGGCGTGGTCAGGCGCATTGTCAGCATATTGCTATATTGATGCAGCAGGAAGTGACTGTGCCACTGACCAACAAAAACTTGCGAAAAAGTCAGAATGGTACAGTATTTTCACGCTATTTAAAGAGCGCATTATTAAGATAAAAGGATATGTCCACGGTCGGGGGGGAGGTCCTTCCTCAGTATCTCGGGATCTTGTTCACAGTGAGGGCAGGATGGAGTGGGAGATTGACAGGCGGATTGGGGCGGCGTCAGCAGTGATGCGGGCGCTTAACCGGTCCATTGTGGTGAAGAGGGAGCCTAGACAGAAAGCGAAGTTCTCGATTTACCGGTCGATCTACGTTCCAACCCTCACCTATGGTCACGAGCTCCTGGGTAGTGACCGAAAGAATGAGATCACGAGACAAGTGGCCGAAATGAGTTTCCTCCGCAGAGAGATAGGGTGAGGAGCTCAAACATACGGGAGGGACTCGGAGTAGAGCCGCTGCTCCTCCACATCAAGAGGAGCCAGTTTGGTGGTTCGGGCATCTAGTAAGGATGCCTTCTGGTCGCCTCCCTTGGGAGGTGTTTCGGGCGTGTCCAACCGGGAGGAGACCTCGGGGCCGCCCCAGGACACGCTGGAGGATTTACACCGCCCAGCTGGCCTGGGAACGCCTCGGGGTTCCCTCAGAAGAGCTGACGGAAGTGGCTGGGGAGAGAACTGTCTGGGCTTCTTTGCTGAGGCTGCTGCCCCCGCGACCCGGACCCGGATAAACGGAGGACGACGAGTACGAGTACAAGGATATGTCCACATAGGTGGGTTCACCACATGCGAACACTCTGCTTGTTACACACAGAGAGGCGTGTAAATAGGCTGCAGATGGGTGAAATAATTCATCATTATTAAGGAAAATATCAATGACATTCTGTAAAATTTGAACATAGCAGAGAGCAGAGCAGAGCTGCTGTCTGACTCCACATTAAGAAAGACGTTGTGAACATTTTGCGCACGAGAAGCAGTGATTTTTTTTTCAGAACCTAAAAACTTAGCTCTGTTAGCTCTCTCAAGCTTAAGCTCAATGCATTATTGAGGAAAATATAAATGATATTCTGTAAAATGTGAACATAGCAGAGCTGATGTCTGACTTCACATTAAAAAAGATTCTGTACACATTTGTGCACGAGAAGCAGCAGTTGACTGTAGTTCTTGGTTGTGCTGCTTACATGTCCTACCATATCTGCTGCAGAGACATTACTGCTCTTGCGTAATCACTCAGCACAAAAAATTGCACAAGTAAATTGCACAAGTCTGCCATGTAAATAGGAGTTCTCCAGGTACAGTCACACCTGGCTTTTGAAGGGAATGGGAGATGATATGCCCAGAATGCTCCTATGATTGACTAATAATACATTTTATTTATAAGGTGCCTTTCATGGCACTCAAGGTCGCCGTACAACAATCAAAAAATAAATGAATAAAATACAGGTAATTAAGACTAAGAGTCTAAATACAACCCATTTGCCCCCTGGGCCTCATTTTGCGCCCAGATTATGCGCCGTTTAACCGGCAGAGGTGGAGTTAGACACGCCCTAAATGCACTTGTTCCATGTACTTAAGACCAGTGGTTCTTAAATGGTGTGCTGTGATGCCAATCCAGGTGTGCTGTGGGATTTTATGATAACATAACACGCATTACTGTTGCAGTATTCAACTGGTCCTTTACAAGAAGTTATGAATGACTGTATTAGTACATTGTGCACAGCCATTTTCTTATAAAGAGGCAAACTCCAGCCAGAAAAATTTAATTCAATTTTAAAAACTGCACGGGGGACCTATTTGTCACTGTTGGCGTGTGGGCATTTTAAGTGTGTGACACATTAAAGCCCTGATTGGCAGCCGGTGTGAGAGACGATAACATTTAAAGGGAGAAAGCCGTGAGTGGGCCGATGGATCACTTTATTGTACGGAGCAAATTACAACAAATCACCAGTGACAATGTCCTACCACTGACAGAGAAGAGGAAAAGAACTGTCAGTGGACAGCATAATGAAAGCTACCTGTTTTATCTTATTCTTATTGTCTCATGTCGTGATAAGAGTGATAACACCTGCTATAGAAGTAGTATATATATATAGTACCTATATAAATACAGGTGTGCCTTGAGATTTCAGCTCACCCTTTGCTGTGCCTTGGACACAAAAAGTTTGAAAACCAGAGCTTTAGATAATGAGTCATAGATCGTTTAAATACGGCCTGAAATGTGTTAATTGTGGTTCTTTGCTCCAGAGCTGCTGACAGGTGGACATCGTTAACCTTTGGACAGAGCCAAGTTTGCTGTTTCCAGTCATCAGACTAACAATTCACACATTCACACCAATTTAGAGTCACCAATTAACCTGCATGTCTTTGGACTGTGGGAGGAAGCTGAAGCACCTGGAGGAAACGCACGCTGACACAGGGAGAACATGCAAACCCTCTTGCTGTGAGGCGACAATATTAACCACCGCACCACAACTTACATCTGCCCAGGATGTGTAGAACTCAAGCATTTGCTTCAATAATCACAAGGTCAATTTGAAGGTGTTTTTTTGCTGCTGCTGCTTTTGTCTGTCATATCATGATAATAAACTTTGGGGCTGTGAATTTTTGTTCAGACGTAAGTTATTCAACGACATCGCCTCGGGAAACTGTTCTGGGCATCTGTCACTATTTTCTGACACTTCATGGAGCTGCTCATGCCGGAGGTGAAGAGAAGCCAACACCCCTCCAAACCTTCCTGCCCCAACACATCCACAATAATCACACTCCTCCTCCTCTTCTCCACGTCATTTATTATTTCAATCAGCATCAGGTGGATCCCTAAACTCTGCAAAAAGGACAACTTCTTTATCTGTTCAGGTCACATCAACACACACACACACACCTGGTGTCAATTCTTCGGAACAAAGCTTCACTTTATGATTCTTATCAATTGGCTTCCTCTAGCTTTGCATGTGTGTGTGTGTGTGTGTGTACACGTGTTTTCAAGGGAAAACAAACACACCCAGCTACATTCCAACTGCTTTTTGCAGACGCACAGAGGCAGCGTTGTGCACAACTGAGCGTGTAAAAATCCAGTAAAAGTGTGAAGCAGGACAGCCGAGCTGCTTCAGCAGGTTTTCTACAGGCAATGATTGATCACCTGTTACTTTATCATTGTGTTGTGCTCATGTGCCGGTGTGAAGCTTTGAAATAAGCTCCTAAACAGAGCTGGTCACACAGTATTCCTGTTAGAACATCAAAGGCGGAGGACGTTCTTCAAAGTGACGTGCTGCAGAAGCAGGAGGTTGGAGACTGGTGTGGACCCAGAGGAGGTTGGAGCTCTCCTGCCTGACTTTTACTTTAAGTGCCTCATGATGTCAGAACAGCAATTACCAACCAGTTCTGAAACTGAGTAACAACAGCCAGCATGCCCGGGCAGTGACTCTCAGTGCTCTGGCTCTGTTCCCTGCAGCAGAACACCTCTGTGAACATGCAAGACCAGTTACAGCCATGTCTCTGTCTCTCTCAGGGCTTCATGCACATCACATGTTGGCTCCTGTGTGGACGCTGACAGGATGTACCCCATCCTCCTTTTAAATATCACTTTTCAAAATGACTCTTCACACTATTGTCTCTGACAAAAAATACCACAATAAATACAGTAAGCAGCTCCGGTCCAGGTCTGTTTATGTCATATTGCTGCCATACTGACAGGCTTAAGTGTCCAGTTGTGGAATGAAACAGGAAGCTTTCTGACGCCCACAGAGGCTGCAGCGGTTCATGGCTGAGGTGCATTTCTGACCCACATAAATATACTTATACTATAATTATTACTAGTGGCGTTCTTATTGCCACTGCTGTTGCTTTTATTCTGAAAACCATGATAATAAAAAGTCTGTCATGGTATTATTTAAAAGACTTATGATATAATGTCTTCAGTGTTCATTTCTTTAGGTGACTTTAAAGAGTAAAAATTCGGCACTTGTTTTTCCTTAATGTTCTATAAATAATTGATTTTGTTCTATATGTGTTTTTATTCATTCGTTGAATATCCAGAATGAAGCCCTTCGGTGCTCTCAACTATGTTAACATAACTTTTTATGACATAATTACTTTTTTAAAATGCTAACATTACTTTTTTATGTCATCATTACTCTTTTTTAGTGATAACGTAACATTTTTAGTGACATTGTTACTCTATTTAATGCTAACACTGACTTTTTATGCCATGTTTTGACTTTTTTTGATGCTGACTATTTTTTTATGCCATTGTTACTTTTTTAATGCTAACATTTTTTATGTCACTGTTACCCGTTTTTGTAATGCTAACATTAGTATTTTTATGCATTTGTTGCTTTTTCAATGTCAACGTTACTTTTTTAAGCCACTGTTAGTTACTTTTTTAAATGCTAACATTACTTTTTATGCCATTGTTACTCTTTTTTAATGCTAACATCACTTTTTTTTTTAACTGCCAAGTTTTTACTTTTTTTTTACATTAATGTTAATTTTTTTTTACGTCATTGTTACTTTTTTAATGCTAACATTACTTTTTAATGCCATCTTTGCCCTTTTTTTCTAATGCTAACATTCCTTTTTTTAATGCTAACATTACTCTTCTAATGCTAATGTTACTTTTTTATGTTAATGTTACTTTTTTATGCTAACATTACTTTTACATCCCGCTGTTACTCTTTTTTTAATACTAATGTTACTTTTTTATGCCACTATTAATCTTTTTTATGCTAATGTTACTCTTTTAATGCCATTATTACTTTTTTCAATGCTAACATTACGTTTTAAAGCCATTGTTACTCTATATAATGCAAATATTACTTTTTTACTTACACGTTTTTTTCCCTTTTTTCATACTGACATAAATTTTTTTATGCCATTGTTACTGTTTTCCATGCTGACGTTACTTTTTTTATATGCTAACATTAGTTTTTTATGCCATTGTTGCTTTTTTTTAGTGCTAACGTTACATGTGATAGGTGAAATTGAGCTTTTAACTTGTGCTACTTGTTGTGTTTTGTTTGTTTGTTTGTTTGTTTTTACTAATGCAAGAACTGATGCTAACCAAGACTAAATAAATATAATCTGGGTTAGCATTAAGTCAGCTACATATCACATGCTCAAATCCTATTTCATACCCTGGATCTTACTGTAGTCTTGTTGACTGTGATTAGGTAATGTCAGCACAGCTTTATAATGAACTTTATTGCCACACAGTTCACAGTCGACAGTAACATTTACAGAGATGAGAGATAGAGACAGACGAAGAGCTGTGGGAGTTAAAGGAAGTGAGCCTCTGCAGAGGTAGTTTCACAGCAGCAATCAGCTGATTTATCTCAATAAATATGTTGTTCGCTTTTATTAAAACTGAAATAAGCAAGTTTTAGAGGTTTCATCCTGCCTACAAACATCTTTCTGTAGGGTGTGTGTTGTGTATATGATGATATATATGATTTCATATGATGCTTTTTGTGAGTTTTATGATACTGAATTAAAAGTTCATCTGAAACTGCGATCAGGTGGTTTCACATCAGCAGCAGACGCTGGTCTCACATGATTCGCTGGGCAGCTAACTGCAGCAGTTACCTTGGTAGTAAACAACGCTGCCTCAGGCCACATCTCTGTTTTTAGCTGCAGCTGTGGCTCAAGAGGTCAGTGGTTTAAGGTTTAAAGGTCCAAGAAAATGTAAAGAATTCACTTTTGACCTGACGCCTGGCCTGGAATAAAACATGTCTCTTTATTATCCTCTACAGTCTGTGTGATGGGACATGAGTGAACAGGAGAGGTGATCCTCAGTGCGCACCGTCAGTGTCCATTATGTTGTCTTTGTCCCGTCTAACGACATCATATTCTCACCACATATCCTGTGTTTCAACTCCAAGATATATCTGGTTCCCTTCAGTGACACGGTATATGATATACTGTCATACTTTATGGTTTGCTGTTCAGTCATCTGTCACTGAGGAAGTATGATGTTAACGTGACGGCTTCATCGTGGCGTGTTGAGACATGTTTCACAATGCATAGAGCTCAACCAGCTGACTGCCGCAGTGAGGGGGGGGGGGCTCCAGTAGAGAAAAGAGCTTCTGTTATATCAAGATCTACGTTCACACACACATACACACTTTGAGCTAGAGTCAGCAGGAAATACTGTGGCGAAATCAAAGAGCCAAATCCCCCCAGCAACCGTGTGTGTGTGTGTGTGTGTGTGTGTGTGTGTGTGTGTGTGATGTTAACGAAGGAGGAAGTCACTGAGTCTTTTCAATCATTTCTCTTTATCTCTTCTCATTTAGTTTCCACCTCCCTGTAGATAGCAGAGCACACACACACACACACACACACACACACACACACACACACACGCACATCTTTATGAGGACTGTCACTAAACATGCTCAGCTTCTTTCTTCTCCCATTTTATAATCTAAGCACCAGACACCAGCTCTCCAGAGCTCCAAGTATTAATCAAACCAGTATCTTTAATAACGTGTTGTCGTCATCAAACCTGCACAAACTGATCTGACTCTGCAGCAGTGAAACAAGCTGTAAACACAACATACTTGTAAACAGGCTGTTAGCAAACTACACATCAAGCCAAATGCTCCACTACGCTCACAAGCTAGTCTCTATTTTGGTGCCTGGCAGGAAGTGCAAAGCGGGTGCATCAGAGCTTTTGTGCTGAAAACAGCTGCCTGCCGCTGACTGACTGATGAGAGGAGTGAGAGTGAACCAACACAGCTGTACGACCAAAACAAGCAGCTGAAAAAGGCTAAAATGCTTCAAAGAACGGATAATTTTCAGTGGTTAGTCAGCAGTCTCCTCTCTCATTAGACGGCCATTTGATCTGTTGTTAATGCAAAAACATAGATTTGTGCAGCTTTAAGAAACTAACATCAGCGCCTTGCAGCTGTAGGCTTTCCTGAAACATACAGTTTACATCCATGTCCGTCCACACTGACATGTTGTCAAGACAATGCTTCAAATATGGATGTTGCTGCTGAAACATGGACGCTTCACACACATCTTCAACCCGGCAGCACAGGGTGTTTCACTGGGTGTCCCCCAGGGGTCAGTTTTGGGTCCACTTCTCTTCATCATTGACCTCCTTCCCCTGGGCACAATCCTCTGTCACCATGGGGTCCATTTTCACTGCTACGCCGACGACACACAGGTCTACATCTCCTCCAAACCCACCACTGCAATTCCTCCCACCTCCCTCACCACCGGTCTTGAAGACATCCGGAGCTGGATGAGCAGGAACTTCCTGAAGCTTAACGGCAATAAAACAGAGCCCCTGCTCATCGGCTCCAAATCCACCCTCACCAAGTCACAACACACCTCAGCTCCACCCATAATCATCACCGGATTCCCTGTACCCTTCTCCTCCTCTTTATCATTTTATAATTATTTTTATTATTTATTTTATTATTATATTATCATTTTATGTGTTTCATATTATTTTATTATTATTTATTATTCTATTATTCATCCTATTTTATTTATACTTTATTCTATTTGTGTGAAACTATATAATAATTAGTGTACAAATTCTGAAGTTATGCCCAAAAACAAGTTGTGTGAGGTCACAGTGACCTTTGACCACTAAAATATTATCAGCTAATTCTTGAGTCCAAGTGGAGGCTTGTCAAATTTGAACACATCCTCTTCCAGAGATATTGCATTCACGAGACTGGCACAATGTTCATGCAGATGCATACAACCCCCAAAATATAAAACATAATGCCTCCAAGCAGGCTGCAGGCATGAAAACCTAATCACCTAATACTAATTAAAATTCAAGAAGCTTTCAAGCTCCCCAGAGGGTGTCAGTCCACTTACATCATTAACTATCTTAAGGCTTTACAAACAGTGTCACAGTCGCTGTTTGAGTTTCGTCTGACACTTTAATATTGTGGTGTGTAACACTGAAGCCAGAGAGGAAGTGCCTCAAGGAGTTCCTCTTCATACCTGCTCCAATAAAACTGACAGTGCTGACATCAGCTGGGAAACTTCCAAAGCTACAAATGGTGCTCCGTCCCCATCGAGCTCGCTGTTCGCTGCTCGCTGCTTAATTATTTTATTGTGGCGTATTGATTATGAATACAGTCCATCTGATGCTGGTTTTGTTTCATCACTGCAGCCAGTATCTCACTGTCACTATCCTCATTCAGACTTTAAGCTACAAATTATAGTTAGCCACAAATGCGTACAGGTGATACATCGTCTCTTCTGGTTGCTTTGGCATGAACCAGCAGGTTTTTTCAGAACGTTGCAGAACGGCGCATTGCAGGTAGTTGCCCGTTTGAACTCGTCTCGTCGTAAATCTTTGGTCTGAGCTGGGCTTAAGTGACTAATAGAGACAACAACATTTGAAAATGGTCCAAGCTGCAGCTGGCCGTGCTGGAACAGGCTCGGATGTAACACTCCAACACTCCAAGGGTTTTTGCCACTGACAGGCTCAAATTATTCCTGCAAGTGTTGCCAACATTATTGAACGGATCCTGACAGAGACAGACCTTTTTGTTAAAGGCTAAGATGCTTTTTGTTTAACCGTAAACAAACAAATGGCCATCACCAAACCCACCAGACTCCATTTACATAAACAGTAATTTATAACTGTAAAACACACTTCATTCAACGCTGTCAGAAACAAATCAAAACTCACACAAGCTGCCTCGGCTCATTTTTCAATTGTTCCAACAATCACCAACTCTTGTTTGGTTGACATAAACCCTTATGTCAACCAACCCTTAAACCCTCCTGCTTAAAACTAAGTAGACGACTCTACGTCTGACAGCAGCCTGAGACACATAAACATCACCCAGTTACAGTTACCCTGTGAGGCTCTGACAATGTGTTGAAAAGTAATGACATCCGACAAAATTCCACTCACCTTAATTGGCCCAGTGCTGAATCTAATCTTCCTGCTGGGCGGTGCAGGCTCCTCTTCCTCAGGGAGGCCTGGTATCTCAGTGCAGCTGGTCTCCGGCTGGTACGCCTCCTCATCTTCCTCATCCTCCTCATCATCTAGCTGGCTGCCCCCAGAGTCCTCCTCCCCAAGCCCGCTGTACGCACTGATATCCACCAGGTCTCCCTCTGAGTAATCCTCCTTCCTGGAACCATCCTCATCGTTCTCCTCCTCCTCCTCCTCCTCCTCGCCCCTCCTCTCAGAGTCTGCTTCCCTCTCATCAGAGGATGGAGAGGATTCTGGAGGCTCTTTTTCTCCATTTTCCAGTGAGGCGTGAACCTCGGCCTGCACCAGCCTGGCTGCGGCCTCGGATCCCCCAGCGGAGCCGTCAAGTTCATCTGCTTGCGGCTCTTTCTCTGGGGCAGCCACCGTACTGGAGCCCCTGGCTTCAGTCGCTGTTGACTGGGCCTCCGATTCTGGCTTGACATCCGAAGAGGAAGAGGAGGATGTGACAGTCACTGAGGACGAAGAGGAGTTGGAGGAGTTGGGGAGCTGCTCTCCCGACTGTCCTTCCTTGTCCTCGCTGGCAGTCACTTCTCCTGCGCTCCTCTGTTGAGAAGCTGTCACCTCTGGTCGCTCTGCTGCCTGCGTGCTCACAGCTCCTGCTGCCACTTCTTTGCACTCCTCCTTACCTGGAGGGAGCACCTTCCCTGAGAGAGAAGGAGACAAGGAGAGATCAATTCATGGCTTCTGTTTTCATTTTCGACAGCACTTTGTGATTTCCTGCATTTTTTAAATGTTAAGTCTCACCTTCCTTACGGGAACCTCTGCTCTGGCTGGAGGTTTGGGCTTTGGTGGTAGGGCAGGGCCTGACCGACGCTGGGGGAGGTAGAGATTGTTTGGCTGTTCGCCCTTCTCGAACACGGCACTGAGCTGGCTCACGGTGGGGCTGACGGCGTCAGCAGGTCCGACTGAAGCTGCGGCAGCAGGGAAAGGAGCAGGAGCGGGAATAGAAGCAGGAGCAGAGGCGGGGGGGTCGTCCAATCGGTCCAAAGCCTCAGTGGAGCCATTAAAACGAGCCACGACATCTAGACGGCTGTCCTGGAAGCCCGACGCCCGCTCCTTCTTCAGCAAGATCCGGTTGGTGGCAGCTTGCTTCTCCTGGAGGAGACAAGAGTCAGTCATTCAGATGATCTTAAATCAGACTCAGAACACACAGGTTTGCAGCACAAAGACTCCTCTGACCTGTAGCGTCCGCTGCTCGAAGATCCTCCTGGTCTCCTGGAGCTTGGAGAAGCCTCCACCCTCTCCGCCTGCTTTAGGGTCAAAACGGTTGACCCTTTCTGAGACCGTGGCCCCAAGTTTGAGCAGGGCACTGTGGTCGACGTTCTCGTTAAGGCTGGATGCCCTCGGTAGGGACAGTTTCACCGCCTGATCTCCACCTGCCAATGACAAGACAGTTAATTGACCTATCGCTAAGCCCCACCCCTTTATGACGGTCCAACCAGGTGTCAGAGTAAACATGGAGCCCACACTGTAACTAACTAACAGCCTGTTTGACTGCTTGTAACGATAGATGTTTCTAGATCTCAGCAATTATTTTTCCTTAGCCTGAGCCAAGGTAGGAAAGGCTGTGAGAAGTGACAAAATCTTAACAATTAAAAAATGATCTATCATCATCATCTACCTCTCCTCACAGTGTTTATCTAAAGGCTTTGACATAAATCAAACTAGTGAGTTTACCCACCGATCATTTTGGCTCCCTCCTCCTCATCACCAGGAGACTGCATCTGCATGAACATATTCTTGATACGGTGAACATTTGATCCATATTTCCGGCCCCTCCCGGTCGGACGAGGCAGAGGAGCAGGTTTTGAGGCAGGACCAGCGCCTCCATTGGCGGCATTGTTGAGGTGGTCAGTGGCTTTCTTGAGCGCTGCCAGCCCCGCCTCGTAGGCGTTGCGGTGGGGCGAGGGACTCCGCAGGTTCGAGCTCCCGCTTCCCCCACTGCTGCCACCAGAGGTACCGTTGCCCCCCGTGGCCGCCGGGGGTTCAGTCTTCATCATGTTTGGTAAATCAGATGCCGGGCGGTGAAGAGCAGGTCAGCAGGGATGAGGACGGCAGCATCCTGGAGCTGTTTGACATTCACCTCCTGAAACACACAAAGAGACGGATCGATGGTTCGTATCTGTGATGACTCGTTTCCAGTGATACCTAATCAATACTGACAGATTCACAACATGAGTTATGACGACAGTTAATAATCTTTAATGATATGAGACAGACAGAAACAAACAACAGCTGCACCCGCAACATTTACAGCTAATCTAATAATCAGATAAATAATTATCAGATTAAGTGTTTCAGCGAGTCAGACCGTCAAACAGTTACTTTAGCTTGTTCAAACTTGTGATGCTTCCCTCACAGTCTGAAGCTCTCTGTTCTGAACAAAGTGCTGCAGAGACCGACACTGGCCACACAGCTAATTATCACATGTAATGGGAATCATTTCACTTAATTATGGTCCAAAACATGTTCTGCTGGCAGTCAAGAGACGGGCAGCATTATTTACACCAATATTTCTTTTCTAAACGGAGTAAAACATACCCATCACAAGCAGTGGTGCCCCCAGAGAAGGGCCACGGCCCCCTGATACAACTGCTGCCCCCTCAGGCTTAAGTAAATGTTTTGTTCCTTACAATCAATAAAGGCTACTCCTTCAAATTAAAGCTGATAGTTTGTCTTTTAAGGGAAAGAAACAACCAGCCTATTTGAAGAATAATCAATGACCCCACGTCTGAGTGCGGTAAGATGGCAGCGCTTGTGGAGGCAGCAGCCGCTCGGCTCTCCTCACCAGAGTTTTAATATTTAATTTTACCTGCACCAATAGTGACAATATAATATACAGATATTAGGGCTGCCCCCTGACAGAGAGATTCAAATCGTCGGTCAGAGACCCCTCAGTCGTCTGAGATTGCTTCAAATTGAATCGGATTTCGCTGCAGAGTGAGCGCCCCTGACTTCTACGCTACTTTTAAGCCCTTTTTAAAACAAGAGTTGTGCAAATTTGCAGGAAAGCCCAATCAGTCTTTTTTCAGCATTGGCAGTATAAAAACAAAATCAGGGAGTGCAGCAAAATGCCGCCTGCCTACTTTTGTTTATACAGAATGTGCCTTTTTCGGGGCAATGAGGGGCGTGAGCAAGTAACAAAACGTGTAGCTCAGCGTGTGACGTAAACAGTGACGTGGGAGGGAAGCCGCGGCTGGTCAGTCCTTCGGCGATTCTCTCGTAAGTCGGCCCGTCCTTCACCGTCCCCGTCATCTGACGGTTAATGGCCTCTTCGTTTGCGAGGACAAGGAGGGCGCGCAATTCCTTGTCTCCCCAGTTGCTCATCTTTACAGTGTCTGTCAGGTTTGTGTTTCCCTCTTGCTACTAGCTGCTCGCTAATTCCTGCTATCAGCTGTTTCCTGTTTATCCACCGCCAGTGGCTCGCACGTGCAGCGTCATCAACAGCTCCTCCCACAAGTCATCAACAGCTCCTCCCACAAGTCATCAACAGCTCCTCCTGTTGCAGAAGGCCGCCTTGGTCTGTTAAGGATATTATTAGTCTTAGTTGCAAATACCTGCTATCACCACATTTCCACAGACGACCTACTGAGCAAGCTAACTCGCTCACCCTGCAGCAGCTCATAAGGATTCGAGGTGACATCAGAAGATGACGCAATGCACTGATTAAGCTCATGAGTCATCGGCATCATACGTGCCACCAATGTCAACAGACTCTTATTTCACTGGTTGCACGACCAAATCAATTTACAGTTACAGAAAACAGAATATCAAAGAGGCTAAAACTAGTCGGGAATTTTGTCTTGATTAAAATGACTGTATGTTTAATCAATTTTTAAACTTGTTGCTGATTTTTTTCATTTATCAAGTAATCATTTACGCTGTGATCAAGGAGAACATAAGCTGCGTTCAAAATTATATTCAACGTTGATGTGACTGCACTTTGTCTCCCAGCTGTTCTCTAACCATCAATTTTAAAACTGACAGACTGACGGAAAAGAAACAGATTTGGATGAGGAGCGCTGTGGTTCATGGTCAGCGCGGCCACCAGACTGTCCCACTTAAAGGGCCACTCCACCAGTTTTACACATGAAGGTCACGAGGAGTACGACAGTCTGTGAAAACAGTCTGGACAATATTAAAGTATGATGTCTTTGTGGCTCTGATGAAGATTTCTCAACATCACCATCAGGGTTATCTTGGATTTGACTTCAGACATCAAATTATATTTTGCCTTTTTACTGTTTAGTCATACGGCTTTGTGTTTTTTCCTAATGCTTCTAGTTTTGCAATGTTGTTGTAATCATGCAGAGTTCCCACTGTGTGACTAATAAATGATTATTGTATCATAGCGTATTATCCAAAAGATCCCATTGTGCCACATTACAGGAA
Organism: Epinephelus cyanopodus; assembly: GCA_026686955.1. NCBI lineage: Eukaryota > Metazoa > Chordata > Actinopteri > Perciformes > Serranidae > Epinephelus > Epinephelus cyanopodus. The sequence goes on from CM048929.1 coordinate 2,843,043, forward strand.
CGTGTAATGCATTTTTTTCTTGATGAAAAGTCAGTTTATCTCTGCTGCCGCTGCTGCTTCCATATTGATCACCTCCATTTTGTAAGTGCTTTCTAAAATCGAAATTGCATCAGTACCCTTTTAAAATGTCATCAAAATTGTCAAAATACGCACAAACTCCAGCTTCTCAAATGTGAATATCTGCAGGTTTTCTTCGCCTGCCATCGTTGTGTGCACTCAATATATTTGGGTTTTGTACTGCTGGTTGGACGAAACAAGCAGTTTGTATAGGTGACGCTGGGCTTCAGGAAATTGTGAGGGGCACTTTTCTCAATAATAATTAATCAAACAAGAAAATAACTGTCAGTTTAATCTATAATGAACAGAATTATTAGTTGCAGAACAGAAAACAGAAACCAGTGCTGGGTTTTAACTTTGACAGTAATATAATACTGTAAACATAGAAAATGACCCAAACATGACATCAAACAGCACAAAAACGTCCCCGCTGTGGATTTCCTAACACCCACATGTCGCTCCAGGAGCTGTCAAAATAATCCAATTAAAACGATGACGCACCGTGACCTCACGTGTCATGTGCATCTCCGTGTTGCCGCTCTGAATGCCAAACTTGCTTTGTGACAACATGAGCGCATGAATACAGAGCGCCGCCGTGGTCCCCAGATATCACACAGTTTTCTCATGATCACAATCTAATTAAGCGGCTGATTGCGTTTGTCAGATCTGTGCTACAGGAAGGCTTCATTTCCAGTCTGGCGACCCCAGTGATGAGACCAATTATTCTGTTGGTTCCCTGAATATAATCATGATAATAAGCTTGCTGGCCCTTCAGTGGTTTAATATCCTGCTAATTTAGGCAAATTTAGAAGGCTAAATGCATTAAAGGAAAAATTCAGCATTTTGGGAAACAAGCTTTTTCACTTTCTAGCTGAGAGTTTGATCCAAGCAGCAACCATGAAGTGACAAAAACTGCAGTTCCTCAAATGGCCACATGAGGCTGGCTCCAAGTGCGAGTCAGTCATTTACATGTAGTTTTTCTAATAAGTACATTTTGTTTAATGGTTTTGAGCCTAGGGCTGCGCAATATGACGATATATATCTTGTGACGAGAGAAAAATGTCTATCATTTCATATTTTGCTCTTACGTTTATATCGTTGTGACACAAATTACATTTTTTACGGCAATATTTTTCATCATTTGGAGCAACTTTTTATTCATTGGATTAAAATGTGCTATATTGGGATAGGTATCGTTATCGGGATATGAAATGACCTATATTGTGATATGAGATTTTGGTCATATCGTCCAACCCTATTTAAGACTGTTTTTGCTCTCGAAAATTAGCATTATCACAATTAGCCGTAGTTGTAAATGCACTGTGCTGACAAAGCTAGCAGCTAGCATTAGGATTAGCTCCACTGTCTGGTCAAAATGTGTCTCCAAAAAACTAAGATCGTAACAACCAAAACGCCAAATCAGAGACCACTGATTAATCATAGACTGTATATAAAGATGGACAACGTGACAGCTCTCCAAAAGTGAAGCCAAAACATCTAGATCACCCCCTGGTGGCTTGCTGCAGTATAGCCAAAGTTCTCATCACGCTAATGTTTGTTTAAGTGTTTGGTTTTCGTCATCTAGTGCGCCGAACTGGACCCTTTGGATATATTGATATCAGTAGGTAATCTGTCAAATGAGTTGTTATATATCAGCTTATCGGATATCAGTGACAAAATCCAACATGATGCATCCCTCAACATGACCAAATGAGACACAAAAAGAACACCGCCTGCAGAAACACAAACTTCATCAACAAGACATTCCCTCAGTGAGACGCTTCAGCCCCACAGCCAACAGCTGATCTCTGCCACAGACCGCAGTAAGAACAGCGAAGCACCGTCCTGACAACACGAGGATGGAGCTGCTTGAAAAGGTTAAATGAAAAATAGATGGTTTTAGCAACTCAAACGATTACTTAATCAAATGTGGACGGAGCCAGGGACACGTCTCATTTGTCCAACAGACTCAGACTGTGGGATTAGTGTGAAAATTCACAGCTGAGGTGTGAAGATTCGTCCTCATACATACATTGTCACAAAACAATGACACAGCGTGTGCTTCTTTTGATTCAACATGGATCAGTGCACAACAAACACACACTGACACAGTCTCGCCTTGCACTTTGTTTCTTTGGATCTGAACAAGAGAAATACTAAAGTCAGATTTTCCAGAGTAGTTCAGATCAAACAGACCCAAACTGCTCTGTGTGATGTCATCATTAATTAGGTTTAGCCTCAAATTAGCTGAAACGTAACTGACATTTCCTGTGGTTTAGAGATCTGCGGTTATGAACTGTTTACCATATCACCACATCAGCTCTGGTCAAATTCACCACAACAAGGGCTCTGCATCACCGTAGAGCCTACGTCACACCCTACGCCACAGCTTGACGTGCATCGCCCCAGAAATGTAACTACACATCACAGTGACACAGACCTCCTGACTGTCTCTGTGAGCTGAAAGCATTTCCCTCAGTGGAAACTTTCACAGATAAGATACAATAAATTGTGAAGACAGTAAAGCCTCCACTAAAATAGCATTTTAAGTCTTGTGTGTGATTTATCCTGGCTTCATATGAGCAGAGGAAAAGTCTGCTAGCTGCTAGGCTAATTTACACAATGTAAAATGCCATAGGCTTGTGCTAATAATGTTAGCATGTTGTATTTGAGGGGAAAATGTGTCCAGATAAAGACAAGTGTTTGTCTGTGAATGCTGTGAGTTATAGTGAAGCTGATTTGTGGACTTGTGTTTGAAATTGTCTCTAGTAAGCCATGTTTAATGTGTTTAATGTGTGTTTTGAATCGACTAAACTTTACAGACACACCACCGCACAAGTGTAAATGCTCACAACGGCATAGGCCACGTGCGTAAGTTATAGCATAGGGTCTGCATAGAGCTGACGCACAAGTATTAATCCTGCTTTAGCCACCTCCATGTTGAGAGCTGTGTCAAGGCAAGAGTCTTACACACAGTCCCTTTAACCCCAGAGCGACTCTAAGGTTTGTGTTGGCACTCCAAACTTCACTCATTCATCACATACTTTGCGACATTGTGCTGCAACATGTATCTGAACTGAATGTGAATTAAACTTGTTGGATCATGCTGCTGTTTGCGTGTGCTAGTTTACATCCTTTTCCATGGCAACGCGAAAAGACTGGATGCTGATTGGACGCTGTGTTGTTACACACTGAAACTGTTTTTTTTATGCAGGTCAGACTAATAAAATATAATAAACACTGTTGAAATAATTGCTGACAGGCATTCTGGGGAATGTAGGAAAGACATTCATGTCCCTGTCTGCCACAGTGCACACACTCACAATTGCACACACACACACACACACACACACACACACACACACACACACACAGACTGCCACCACAGTAAGTCTTGTGACACTATCTTGCTAAATAGCAGATTTTCACACACTGATCATGTGAATTTAAGTGAGCAAATCCAATGTAAAGTAAATAACCTTTACACACACACACACACACACACACACACACACACACACACACACACACACACACACATCTCCTGGCTTCTTTCCTGTCATTGTTGAGACGAACCTCCCCGGCTCCCTGAGCGCCGTCTGACACAAACCTGAAATCCACAACACAGACAAACAAAGACAAACCGTCCACTGTCGGCTCTGCATTTGTGTCCGTTCGACAAAAAAACATGCATCAGCCCACATTTAATTTTACGCTCCCCGTCTGTCCAATAACAACTTCATCCCTCTCCCGCTACCCCTAATCCTTTGCGGTTCGGGGCTGCTTCCTGTCATTCAGTCTGGATTCTCACTCCTGTCTGCACTCTGGGTGTCCTGTTGGAGGACGGGGACATTTTAAAGCACCTTGGTGCCAACGTTTGAGGAGAGGCATCACTCTCACTGGGCCAGAAGTAAAGTGAGGACACAGTGTGGAGTTAAAGGACAGTTCCTAATCATTAAAACCAAGGTCCAGGTGTTCGGAGGCAACCTGATCAGACTGGATCGAATCTTGAAAATGGGTTTTTTTAAAAGAAAGAAGGCTCATGTGATCAGTTTTGGTTTTGATGTGGCCCTGTGACTGGATATCTGGCATGCTAGAGAACTGGAGACACGACTGACAAAGAGCATCAGCCAATGAGAGGCGGGATACGTCCCACGTCAGCACGCAGGAGGACGGAAGAAATGTGACAAGCCGCAGGGTTGCCAGGTCTGCTTATTAGCCGCAACATTAGGCTTGTTTCTAAAGTGGAGTTGCTTATTTGGGCTTGCTCTCTAAACATCACCTGTCTCGATCCGTCTGATAAGTTATTTAAACACTTGGTAGTCGCTTCTTTTGGGCTTGTTTCCATAGCCCTGGTTGCTTGTTTCTCTCCAAAGATCTGGCAACACTGACAAGCCGGCAAGCAGCAACAACAATGGGGAGCACGTTGTGTTTGGACCCAGGATAATAAAGAATATCCATGCCTTTACCATGTGTCGTCTCCAAGTTTGGTGACGTCACCATATTATCTGGGGCTCTGTCAGCGAGGGCTCGGTGGAGAAATCTTGTGGTGTGCACACACAGGTCGTAGTGCAGTTGGCGAGACTCTCAATGACAGAAACACGTCGCCAGGTATGAACACTCAAAAGATTACGATAGTCTCTGCAGCGCAAAATCAGGGTGCAAATGGTGTAATGTGAACTAGGCTTCAGTCAAACCAGATAACAAAAACATATCCTGGGTAAGTTGAACAGGCTTCACAGTGCAGGCCTCAGGTCTGGTTGCCAAGTAGTTTATTTTTATAGAAGTTCTTTGGATAAATAAAGCAGATTGTTGACTACAGACTACAGATATCATTGTGGACTAAAAAACCATTGACTATATTATTGTAGCGGGCTTTCTATTTGTATTTATGTAATAAAAATAAAAATATTGCGATACTATTCTGTAGACTTTTCCCCACAGCACTCGTAGCTGTTAATATCAAACTAAAATTATTTAACTTTTCATTTATCACTTTATATTAATAAGATAAAGACAGTTAAAGGCAGTTTCTGACAACTGCATCCAACAGGCTGTTTACTGTCTCTGAATAAAAACACTTACAGTGACCACGCTGACTGGTTTACCTGTTGTTCTTTGCATGACTAACAGCCCACAGTGTGATGTGTGGTCCCATTTAGTTTGAAACGATTGTAGATTTTACTTTGAAAAACCAGCGCAAAAGTAAAATAAAATGGCTTTAGCTGATCCTGGAGAACGAAACATGACATTTCCAAATCCAGTTTCTGAGTCTTACATGAAGTAATCTGACAGACGCTGGATCATTTAGACTGACATGTCAATGTGGACTATATGAATCTGCAACCAGCTTCCAGTGTGTTGTATTTATCCAGAGCTATCTTCTTCCTCCCACACACACACACACACACACACACACACACACACACACACAGTGTCTCAGTCAGCTCAATACAATCTAAAATAAAACCATCACAGCACAACTACAGCCTGCCTGCACCAATCATCCTCAGCATATGCAGGTAAATGACTATTGACTTATAATCTATATAATGTGAGAGCAGCCCCTCCCTTCACTAAACACAGGCTACAACACACACACACACACACACACACACACACACACACAGCCTGTGTTTTTCTAAATGACGTGTGAAAATGTGAGAATTGTTTGGGTGGCCAAAATGACCTTGTCCCATCCTGTCACTGAGGACTGGAGCTCTGTGGATCAGCTCTATGAGTGAGTGTGTGTGTGTGTGTGTGTGTGTGTGTGTGTGTGTGTGTGTGTGTGTGTGTGTGTGTATGGGAGACACAGTGCTGGTGCCTGTACCCTGACATGGTCATATTCACACATGAGTAATAAGTGCTCAAGTCTCCATGCTTGCACAACATCTCTGTATCTCTGCATGTCTGTGTGTCTGTGTGTGCGTCACGCACGCAGCGTCCAACAGAAGGGACATTATGGCAACTACAATGACTCCATCTATTCAACCCCACAATCCCTGCATCTGTCGAGGAGAGTCCCGGGCCCGGCCTTGTGAACGGTTCACTCTGGCAGACACACACTGCGTGCTGCTCCTGCTGCTGCTGCTGCTGCTGGCTAGAGACAGGCTTTGTTGGCATACCCGACATATGCTGCTAGCTCCGAGCTCCCATCCGAAAACATACTCTTTTGTATCGCGTGGAGTTTGGAGCATAAATAAACAGCAACCAAATTAAATGTACAGCTATTATGAATCACTGTGAGTCACTCCTTAATTCGGCGTGCATGTTTAACACAGAGCAGCGTTTGCTACAGTCAAAAGGTCAGCTATTCCCTGTGGCTTGCGTTTCCCTATTCCGTCAAAATACACCAGAGCGGAAGGCGACGTGTGCGCCGTGCTCTCGCGTCAAAACTGGATTTTAATTTAAATTCAGCAACGTTTCATGAATTATTCATGCGCCGAAATCAACAGAAGCAGTAAGCGTATGCGAGGTAATGTTAGTTCGCATCCGTACAGGTGTTTACGTCAGCATAAGCGCACGAGAATTAAAAGCAGTGGAAATTGTAAGGGGGTTTGGCGTGGCGTTCTTTCTGGAGGAAAGCGAACGCGGCGTGGGCACTCCGGATGTGTTTTTCTGCTCTGATTCACCTCGTCAATAACACCCAGCACATCCGCACATCAGCAGTGCGCAGTTACAGCTGAGGCCGCGCTATAACGTGTCACCGGCCGGTTTAGGACCGAGAGGCAGACGGGCGACAGGCCCTGCTGGGTGTCTGTCTGCTGCGCTGCGTCGCTTCCTTCCTGCAGCCTCTCCTCTATTATACACGAACGGTGCGTTTAAACGCAGGTCGAGCCGCGTTAACACGGAGACCAGGTGCGGCTCCGCGCGCCGCTTCGCTCCGTTAACCGTACCTTATATTCCAGTCTGTCCCGAACAGCCCGGTGCCCGTTAGGATCCGTGGTGGAGACAGTCCATTGTCCTGCTGCTGCTGCTGCTGCTGAGTCCTCCTGTGAGCGAACAGACTGAGTGCCAGCCTCCCTTCTGCTCCTCCTCCTCCTCCCCCTCCCATCATTTTCCTCCATCCCTCTCCTTCCTCTGCACCCCTACTCCTCTGCGTACTCCTCATCCTCCCCCTCCTCTCTTTATTATCCCCTCCACTTCTCCTAATTTCCTCCTCTCCTTCTATCCACCTACACCCATCCTCCTCCTCCTCCTCCTCCTCTTCCCCATCACTTGTATCAAACACAGATCAGCATCATTTTAACATCACCTCATTTATTAACCCTCTGACAGGCTGCAGGTTTAATTTACTGCCTTTAATAAATACTCTGACCTCACATCACCACCGTCCAGTGACTCGCAGTAACTGAGTGTTGACCTGTTTGGAGGCTGCATGACTTTTACAAGCTGTTTGACAGTTCAGTGTGGAGCATCTGTTGCAGGATGGAGACTCAGCGACATCTGTTGACCTCATCAGGTAACAGCAACTACACCGCCACTACTGCAAGAGTCAATAGTGTAGTCAGAGGTACAGTGTTGTGGTCCGGTGATGAGTAAGTGTGAGTGTAAGTAAGATAGAGAATCTGATCAAATCTGCAATGAAGGTGATTGGACAAAAAAACTACTCATCCCTTCAGACTGTATTCGAGAGAGTCACTGTAAATAAGGCTCAAAAAATCCTTAAAGACTCTTCTCACATCCTGCACTCTGCAGGAAAAAAACTAATCGCTATAAGCTCTTCTTCCTCCCAACGTCCATAAACAAAACAGTCGCCTAAAATATTTTATTCTGGTCTTATATGTGCCTTGTTTGATCTGGTTAGTATCTAATCCTTTATCTTGATTTTATTGTCTCTTTTTATTCTTGCTGTTCTGTTTCTTATTTATTGATTTAATATTATTGTCAACTTGTTTTAATCAAATTATTTGTTTGCTGCTGTTTGATAGCACTTTAGCACTTCTCGTTGACTACTTATGGTGCTATAATGATTCTTGATGTATTTTTTGTTATTGTCTGACATTTTTGTGAGTTTGTTTAATTGTGATGTTGTTTGCAGCTTATGTAGCATGTCTGTCTACAACAAATTTCCCGCAAGGGACAATAAAGTTTATCCTGATCCTGATCCTGACATCAAAGAACTAGCGGCGATGAAAGCCAACTGTTGCGTCGTCTACGTGGCCTCACGTCACCCTGTGTCAGCTGCATTTGAACACACTACACGGACTACATCCGACGGCCAAGTAGCGCGTACGTTCTGCGCCTGCGTGAGAGAGAGCGGAGTGAGAGAGTGGTACATCCTGTCAGCCGAGGGGTTTCCTATCTGTGCAGCCGAGCACCGCAGCACCTCCACGGACTATTACATCCAGACGGTCCCGGTGTTTCCTCCGCAGGCTCCACTTCACTCAGCTGCCCGATAAACCCGCTGCTTCTTCCCACTTTAACCTGAATAACAAACCAGGGCTCGGTGGTGGAATGAGGGGGTTTTGGTGATGATACGAGCAGCAGAGTTTTGGACCATTTGAAGCTTATGGAGGGACTTTTGAGGAGAGAATTGCAGTAGTCGATGCGGGAGGTGACAAGGCTATGGACAAGAATAGAAGTGGTGTGGGGGCTGAGGGAAGGGCGGAGACGATTAATGTTGTGGAGATGAAAATGTGCAGACCGGGTAATATTACTGATATGTGAGTAGAGGGATAATGTGCTGTTGAGGATGACACCAAGACTCTTAACCTGAGGGGAGGGGGAAACAGAGGAGCTGTCAGTTTGTAGGGAGAAACTGTCAACTTTAGATAGTGTAGATTTTGTGCCCACGAGGAGGATTTCTGTTTTATTGCTGTTGAGTTTAAGGAAGTTAGATGTGAGCCAGGATTTAATTTCGGAAAGACAGGGAGGAGGGTGGGAGGGTGGAGTTTGGTTTAGTGGAGAGGTAGAGCTGGGTGTCATCCGCGAAGCAGTGGAAATGGATGTTGAATATATGGAAAATATTGCCAAGTGGGAGGAGATCGAGAATGAAGAGAAGGGGCCCCAGGACAGAGCCTTGGGGCACACCTGAAGTAACGGGGGAGGGCTGGGAACTCAAGGACTTGAGTTGAATGAACTGAGTGCGGCAGATTAATTGGCAGAAGGAAAAAACCACATCAGCTGATTTTAGGCAATGTATCTCGAGGGGGGTTGGAGGAAAACAAATCATGTGTACTCAGAGTTACTGTGTTAAAAGACCACAACATTATTACACTGTAAAAATTCTGTGTAATTTACAGTAAAATACCGGCAGCTGTGTTTGCCAGAACTTCACGGTAAAACAATACGGTGACAATGTGTAAGACATTACTGTATGTATTTTTGGCAATTGTTAATTTGACAGATAAGATAATGAAATAATTAACTAGTGATCTCGAGATAAGGCTATTTTAAAAAACAAACAAACAAAAAAAAAAAAACGCACAAAAACTTGCAAGCATGGCTGTTCTTGGCTTTCATATAGTTTGACCTTTGACTTGAATGTATTAAAGCAACTCTTACCTTTCTTGTATTTGACACAGCACTTATAAAAAATTTGAACATCCACAACTCCCGCCTCCCTCCTCCATTACGTCCTCATTACGTCTATGATCGACGGCATGGTAACGTTAGATACACGCAGGAGGACAGCGACTGTAACGTTACAAGTTTTAAAACTCAACCGGAGTCAGTGATGACTGATGAGTTTTAGAATAAGGTTACAGTGCTAACGTTAGATAGCGTTAACGTTACTAATAAATAGAAACGCAAAAGGAAGATAACATTAATGTTTCAGAGGCTACGCTACAGTAGGCTAACGTTAGCCATTAGCAACGGTGCTGTGTTGTCGTATATAACGTTATAGCCTATGTTACCTTAGAGGCAAACTAAAAATACCCATCTAGCAGAAACTCTGCGACCATCTCGTCCCTTTTTAGCTCAGGATGAAGCTGCATCAGTCCTCGCCATCGCTCGAAAGCAGAGCCGATGTTGACCCGAGTTTTGGCTCTTGCAGCATCGAGTTCTCTCTCAGTGTTTGCTTTTCCCGCTATATTCTTTCTTTTGCCAACTGATTTCCCTGTTGGAGAGGCCGGAGGTGGAAGAGGTGGTCCGAATTTGTCTGAAATTGTTACAGAGAAACGTTTATATCCACAAGCATCGCTGTTACTAGCCTGGGGGGTCCGAATGCAATGATTGGTTGGAGTTTTCTTAGAACCATATGAGAATGGTATAATTGTGAGTTTGTATCTCTGGTGAAATTCACTTACATTTTAGTGTGTCATCAGCTTATTAATAGCATTTTAAGCTAAACAAAGAAAAGCGTAAAATTTCCAGAAAGGTAAGTGTTGCTTTAATTATTACACTTGTTCATTGCCCTTGAGTGGTCACAGTGAGGAGACGCAACACTTGATCTCACACCTACAGCTCTGCACCACGTCATCCTTTCTTTGCATGGATCAGTTCTTTTTTAGTTTCTTTTTCTTCTCAACATCTAGCTGCTAATCCTGAGTGCTCAAATATAATACTGATTTATTTTCCATTTCTGTTTTAATTTTCCATTTCTACCCTAAAGTAAAAAGGATGCACAGCGAATTTGACCTCTGACCTGTGTGTAGAGCTGCAGTAGACACATGTGGACAGAAGAGGGCAGCAGACTGACATTTATCTGTGATGGTCCGTGAAACATCACATGCAACAGATGTGACTATATAACACTGAATTTCAGGAAAGCAAATGCTTTTAACATCTGTCATTCAGTTTTCCAAAATATTATTTGACATTCCTCAAAATGTTGAAAAATAATCACGTTTCCACTCTCATGTGCGGACAAGGGGTGCAGCAGTGTACCAGGTTTCAGTTTTCAGGTATGTCGTGATATAAAAGAACATGTGCCTGTCTATGATATTGAAAATAAAATGCAACTGGACGTTTCTCGGGGGTTATCATGTCATGAAAATCTCATACTGTTGCAGCACTAGTGCATACAGCTGCTCAGAGTACAACTTCGAAAGAATTAAGGGCTGGTGCCATGCATTAATGTTCCTGATATGGATATACACTCACTGGCCACTTTATTAGGGACACCTTGCTAGTACCAGGTCGGACCCGCTTTTTAATTCTTGGTGTCACAGATTCAACAAGGTGCTGAAACATTCCTCAGAGATGTTGGTCCATATCGACATGATGACATCACACAGTTGATCCATGATGAGAATCTCCCATTCCAGCACATCCCACAGCTGCTCTATTGGACTGAGATCTGGTGATCTAGGCTGAGGTGTTTAAACCAGGCTCAGCTGGTACTAAGAAAATCTCCCCACACCATTACACCAGCAGCAGCAGCCTGAAGCCTTGATACAAGGCAGGATGGATCCATGCTTCCATCTGAATGTGGTGTTTCCAATCTTCTATTGTTCAGTTTTGGTGAGAAAACCCGTATGAACTGTAGCCTCAGTTTGCTGTTGTTAGCTGACAGCAGTGGCACCTGGTGTGGTCTTCTGCTGCTGTAGCCCATCTGCTTCAAGGTTGGACAAGGTGTTGTTGCTTCAGAGATGCAGAGAAACATCAGTGCAGCAACGGGTCAACAGGGGGCAGCAAATCCACTTTTATATCTGCTTGGACACGTCCCTGACTTTCAAACAATGTAAGGAAGTGGTTTAATCGATTTTAAAGCTGGCGAGAAAAGCCATTAAGGTGACATGTGTCGGAGTGACCCATGATGGGAAGGTACATAACTGACTCGTATTAATTTATGGAGAAGGGGTGGGAATAAATAGGTTTGTACTTCCCGGAACTCCTTCTTGGACATGTAAATCAAATTATTAAATGTTGTTTTCAGTTTCCATGCTTCCTTTAGTAACCTGTTGTTTTTTAACTGTCTATACTGTATGATTTACATGTTCGTAATAAACTGTAACTAACTGACTGAATTGGGGACAGTAGATATGAATCAGACTGATGTACACAATAAATAAAATACAGAATTCACTGAGAAGTACCAGTTGAAAATGCTTTATTTCACTCTTATAACCACCCACACATGCTGGAGTACAGATGATAGGTCAGTATAAGTAGGCACAAACTGAGCTTTAAGTTCTCTGGGTAGAAGTCGGCACACACAGTACACCTGGAAATGAACCCCGACGTGCTGGACGCTGTAAAATGGAGTGCTCATACAGCTGCATGTGGCAACAGCAGCTTTACTCTCAAATGCTGCAGAGTTGAATTCTTCCAGGAAGTTTTCCAGGAAATGGATAATTGCATCAAATGAACTTCAAACAAAGCACCATCAAATGTCAACACAGAAATCTAAGCAGAAACCTAAAGTTTGAAATCTTTCTCTGATGAACACCTCTTGATCCTGAACCATATTCCCAAAATATAGATACTCATTCCCCGGACAGGCAGAGGAAGCCTCCCACATTTCAACAAAAGTAAACTATGAGATCATTAATATTTCCCTCTCATTTAACCCTTTACTGGTCCCATCAGGAAATCACTGCTGTCTGACCACCCTCGTTTGTTACTCCCCCACCTGATCACCCGGTTCTCCCTCTGAACCCTTCCATCCCTCCCAGTTTCTTCTACGTCTCCCTTCCCACCCGCCCTCAGCCTCGTTAACCCCGCCCACTCCCCCGTGAGGGTCAACATTCAGCTGCTGACGACGCGTCCTCCCCAGGTCTCATGTTTGGTTCCCGGTTTCAGATGGGTGATGGTCACCTCCACCGCCTGGATCTTCTCGTTTTTGGGAGGGATGGAGCAGATTTTGTAGCTCACCTCGTCGCCTTCCACCGGCACGTACTCGCCCTCGATGCTGGAGAGAGGAGAGGAAGAGGAGGAGTTATAAAATGATGAAACAGTGGAAGCAAAGTGGCAGCCTGTGACAGTGATGTACTTGACTCTTTCGTCTCTTAGTGTCAGGTTACAGACGACACATGAAAAACACAGGGATGTAATTTTATTTCCCCGTCAATAGCTGCAACACAAGTCTAAGCATCTGAGCCATCTTCACAAAGCTTCCTCGTACTAAGAGTTGCTCCTAGTGATGAAATTCTAGGAAAATTCTTTGGATTTTTCTTAGAATTTCCCCTTAAAGTTAAGACTAGCTCTTTGTAAAGATAGAAGTTATTCACAGAGCATCTCAGACCTTAAAAAAGCTCCTAAGGTGAAAACTGTTGGGAGCAGGTAGGAGGACTTTAAGAAGAGTTTCTGAATCAGAGGAGAAAATGGTGGAAACACAAAGAGGTCAGAGAAATCAAAGTCAAAGTTTCTGTCCCCTCCTCGCTCAGAGTTGCTCTGAAAACCTTCGTAAATCACTCCTAAGCTAAGACTCCTTATCAAAAGTTTTTAAGCTACATTAGGAGCTCTCTGAGAGTGTTCACAGAATGTTTGTGAATACGGCCCCTGAGCTTTGCACAGCAAAATAAGAATAATAAGGATACATTTTATTTGGAAAAATCTGAGCACAGACAACAGTGTTGGGGATTAACATGTTACTTTTGTAATGCATAACCACTGGGTGAGAGGCAGGGTTCACCCTGGACAGGTCACCAGACTATCACAGGGCTGACACATAGAGACAGACAACCATTCACACTCACATTCACACCTACGGACAATTATAGGTGCGGACATCAAAGAACTAGCGGCGACGAAAGCCAACTGTTGCATCGTCTACGTTGCCTCACGTCGCCCTGTGTCAGTTGCATTTGAACACACTACACGGACTACATTCGACAGCCAAGTAGCACGTACGTTCTGCGCCTGCGTGAGAGAGAGCGGAGTGAGAGAGCGGTACATCCTGTCAGCCGAGGGGTTTCCTATCTGTGCAGCCGAGCACCGCAGCACCTCCACGGACTATTACATCCAGACGGTCCCGGTGTTTCCTCCGCAGGCTCCACTTCACTCAACTGCCCGATAAACCCGCTGCTTCTTCCCACTTTAACCTGAATAACAAACCAGGGCTCGGTGCTCCGGTTGGATCCAAACGGAGAGCCGGGGCTAGCTCAGAGACTAGCGGAGGCTAACTGGCTGTGCTTCCCTCCGGTCATGCTGCGGCTAACGCTCCGCTAGCTGCTCCCTGGTTTCACTACAGGCAGACTCACTCGCTACAGGGGCAAGGAAATAAAACCTGAACAGCCAATCAGAGTGATCTCTCTCACCGACAAGCTCCACCGCTGATTCAACATGCTAAAGCCGCTGACGCCAAAGTGCCAACGGTGCGGGACACACTGCAAAAACTAGGGCGACAGACGCTCACCGACGGCCCAACTTTGGTCGACGGCCGACTTTCAGCTTGGTGTGTCAGGACCTTTAGAGTCACCAGTTAACCTGCATGGCTTGGGACTGTGGGGGGAACCTGAGCACCTGGAGGAAACCGACAGTGCTAGCCTTTTTTTTTTTTTTTTTTTTTTTTTAAATTTTGGTTCATCTAAAATTAAAGGAGGAGATATGTCCCTTCCAGCTGCCATCTTTGTTTCAATTAAGAAAAGAGTACAACAGAAAGAAAATCTTTTCATCCACATGGTTTGAAAAAACACTCTGTCCATCTCATGCTTGTTTCGTTGATGATGTTTTGGTTCCTACACTTTCACCACACATGCACTGACTGTCAGCTGCAAATCAACCAATCACAGGGCGTCTGCAACACTTTCCATTGTGCATAGAAATTAAAGTCAATGAGCTCTTCAAATATGAAAACACATGTGACACTGGGTCCAGTAACAACTCTGAAGGAGAGACTTTGTGAACTGTCACATTACGTCCTGTTTTACAATATACGTCATGCAGCTGTGCTGTGTGTGTCTGTAGGTGTGTAAGTATGTGTGTGTATACTCTGCTGACGTCTTTGTGTTTTTAGCCTGTAGGTGATAATGACAAAGGCACCGCGGTGAAGGTCATCAGATATTCTGTCGTCCTCCTACACACTCCTGCAGCTACTGCCATGTCTCTGTGTGTATGTGTGTGTGTGTTCCCTCTACTCCTACACAGACCCTGAGCAGCTCACACACACACCTCATCACACACTATGAGGAAAAACACACCAATTGTTGATGCTTTTCTCATCACGTCACATAACCTATAACCTGATGAGTCATTTTGGGGTGTAAAAATTGATTTCCCCCAGGATACCGTCGTCTTTTTCCTGTGTTTTAAAGGACGTCATAGGGACAGTAATCGCTGTACAATCAACCCCCCTTTCACTTACACGACATTACGCACTCACCGAGAAGCTCACACACATCAGTCTATCCACAAACACATTCATCCTCACAGTGGATCAGGAAACCTTTTTGTTTTGCGTGTGTCCCTTTGTGATGATTCTGTGTGCAGTCTCTGAAATCGGAGGTTTTTGAGAGTCCCTGAATGCAGCACAGGTGCCTCTTGTTTTATTTTTCCTCCTCAGCAGCAGTTTGTAGAGTTTGAGTCAGGTTGGATAGATCAGAACTGATCTGATGAAACTGATGGATTAGAGGAGCAGCTGCTGCAGAGGCGAGTGAAAGCAGACAGCCTGCGCCCAGAGTACAGCGCAAATAAACAGTCTACTTCATGATGGAGTAAATGTGTGTGTGACAGAGACACAGAGAGAGGCACATATCCGAAAATAGCAAATCAATCCGTGTCGGCGAACGTTGATATCATGACAAGCCGCCACAAATAATGAACGTGTGGGAAACCCTGCACACACACTTACTCTGAGATGTGGACAAAGATGTCGTTGCCCCCGTCAGCTGGCGTGATGAAGCCGTGGCCTTTGGAGCGGGAAAAACATTTACATACACCAGTAAACACGGGACCCTCTGCGGCACGGGCCGTCCTGCACACAGACACAGATACAGACAGACAGACAGGTGGAAGAGGAAGAAGAGGAGGGTGAGACGAGTCAAACTACGTCAGTGTATCACCAGAGCTGTAGTGAAGGCCACCTATCAAATACATGTGCGCACGGCTTCCTATGAATCCCTCAGGCTCAGTTTAACTGTAAAGAGTCTATTCACGCAGCTGTTACTGATGCGCTCACGTAAGATCCCCTCACCGTCTGACTGTCAGCATGCTCTTTGGGTGCTTTCTTTTGAGGTGGTTAAAAAGGTTTGTCGTGAGGGGATTCTTTACAACACCAGGGAACGTATCAGAGAAGCCAGAGGCAAGTTTGTTCAATACAAAATAGTTCACACTCTGATGAGTTTCAACAGAACGGCACTACTTAAAGACAATCTCTGCTGGAAATGCAGAAAAGAACATGGCACATATACACATGTATTATAGGAATGACCTCAAGCAGAAAAGGGGTATTCAGCTCAAATTCAAAGGGGAACATCATAATGTCTGACTTGTGGTTTAGTGTGATATATACTGAAGGAGCCTCGTAGTTGTATCAGCGTCTGTATGAAATCAACATCTGACTGTCAGATCAAATACAACACTAACGATTCAAAAACATTTAGACAATATTAATTTGTCACTTAACACTGAGCTATACAGATATGCATTCAAAAATAAAATGAGAAAAGAAAAAGAAAATAACTTCTCTCTCTGTCCCTCGCTCATTTCGCCTCTTCCTCTCCGACTTCTCTCTGTCTCCGGCTCACTCACCTCTCTGTCCTCTCTCCCTGTATCGCTTTCTTTCTTTTACTATATTTCTATCGTCTTTCCGCTTGTCACTCTCCTCTCACCTTTCCTATGTGACTTTAAACAGAGTCGCAAAGTTAATCGCCTGGAATGCAGAGATTTGATTGGCTGGGTGGCGTCACATGAGATGGCTGAACTAGCATGCAATTGGTCAGTGCGTTTCCTGAGCAGCTGAACAGGTGCCGTAAAAACTAGAATAGTTGCACCGGTTAAAATAGAAGCATCCCGTCAAAATTTCAAATCCCATAATAATTTACTGGTTATGGGTCCGAGTCCGTATCGGACGGCGTCTGGGTCCCAAACTTTAGGGAAGTGCTTTTCAGCCCTTAAAATCCCCACTTAATTTGAAGGCTCATGCAATGCACACTTACGAACCCATGAGAAAGCCATCGTACAATTGCAGTACTGTTTCTGCATATGCATTGTTATGTGTAAGCGTTGAATTAGAATATGAACGCTTGAAAATCGCTAAATCAAGATGTAGCCGACGTGAATATCTACAGAGTTCTCCATGAGGCCATTAATGCTGAACCCTACGTCGACGATACGCGTGACGTACGTGAACACGTCTGTTAAGCTAATTTGCATGAAGTGGCATCCCAATTCGTAGGTAAAATTCCCTAACCCTCAACACTACCCCTTCGTCGTTGAGGGGAATCTATCTGGCGAGTGCACTTGAAACCAAGGGGTAAGGCTAAGGGAAGAGAATTGGGATTGGCCTCCTTGGTGACAAAACTGTAATGTGAACTTCAAATACATTTATATTTAGAATTCTAAACACTGGCCTTATAACGTGTGCTCAGGTGATTCTCAGGTGTTGGAGGGAGCCTCAAACTCCAACACTAAATATGTGGATAGTGTGGATGCTGGGAAGATTAAACGTAGAAGATTTCAGCTAATAATGTCTGAATGGAACAATCTGATCATGTAAAGACACTCATGATGCAGTATTGCACACTTGACACGCAGCACTTTTGACCAGCTCACCACGGCAACTGAAGAGCTGCCTTTCCTGTATAATGTCTGTCAATATCTGCTTCTTGCCTGCCTGTCTCTGTTTGTGACTGTCATGATAATCATGGAGACATTTTAAGAGTTAACAATCTTATATGTTCGTATCGCCCACCTCTACTTTGACAACGTTCAAGATTCAACTTGAGAACTTCTACCAAATGACAGATGCATTGAAGCTTCACTTACAACACTGGAAACACAGCAGCTAATGTCACACCAGCTTCACCAGCTCATGAGGCCGTTTCATCCCGTGTGTGTACTCACGCTGAGCAGGTCCTGGTCCTGCGTGTGGGCAGCGGGCTGGGGATGAGGTAGCCTCTCATGGGGGACGGTGAGCGTTCTCTTTGTCTGCAGCCTGGAGGACGCAGAGACTCTGACGGGACAAAAAACAGTGTGTGACATCATGAGTAATAACACACAGCAGTGCAGGTTCTGCATCAGGCTGCACAATATATCATCTTTATTGTCATCTCAATGTCAACTTGTGTCATAAACACAGTACAAAAGAAGTGATCCTGCACTCAGTGACTTTTTTTTAATTAGTTTTTTGCAAGTGAAGTATTCTGTTCATCGTCTGTCTTTCTCTGCATGTTACTCGTTGTTGCAGCTCTGATACACACGGTGTCGCCAGCTGCTTCTTTACACCGCACTGCAACAGGAGCTGTGGGAGTTACAGGTGCAGCGACAAGGACATGATCCTTCACCAGTTCTCCTCCCACAAACACTGAGATATGATCAGTGAAGCATCCAGACAAGATCAAATCAAACCTCTGTGGGCAAGTGCTTTTAATCTGTCACCACCTAAAACAGTGTTTGAAGAAAGTTTGTGCAAATGTGGTGTGATCTCATTACACTTCTCTGCAACACAACAGTGAAACACATAACCTTATAAATAAAACATGAACAGAATTATGCTGTCAAAGAGAGTAGTTTTACCTCGGCTAATTGGTTCTGCAGAGCTTGTCTGGGCAGCGCACAGAACAAGGTACATACAGTAGAAAGAGGAGGCCGCACACTTTGATAAGTCAAGTATTTACATCATGTACAAACCTGAGACTTAGATGTCTCACTGTTCACTGTGCTAACGCTGCACCACAGCTGCTTCAAGTTACTGCGAACGCTGGAAAGTTATTTTCTGCTGCTGCAGCTGCTTCACATTAAAGTCTTTTAATTGGTCAAACACGTGACTTTGGGTTATTTTTGACGGCAGATCGATTCTAAATATCACAGGCAGTAAAGGACCAATTAGGAGAAGCTGACAGGTGAGGCTGCACACCTCCAACTCCTCCAAACTCCTTTTCCAGAGAATTGATAGAAGAAGAAAGACTGAAATCTTAAGGATTAAAACTTTAAAGGGACAATCCAGTCATTTAGTTCTGTACGTATATTAAGACTTAAAGGGGAACACCACCTAAATTAAGAATTATAGTATGTTATTTCCATGGCAGAGGAAAAATTAATCAATATTAGTGAACGTGAGCTGATTCCTCTCAAAGCCAAGAACCAGAGAAGCAAAGGCCGAAACACAAACGGCAACAAGCGGCATGCGTCAACAAATATAGGCTTATTATGCTCAATGTACAACCCCTCACCTACATCTGATGCTTCCTGGCTAACGATCAAGCTGGGGGGCATGATTTTGAGTCATGAGTGTACGAGCAAAGTTCAAACACACACACCCGCACTCATCCGTACATGACTCTGTTTCTGCAGAAGTGTTTCTTAATATTATGGTTTTAGTGGAAATGCATGCTTGTGAAGTACTGAGCATACGACTGGGTACGTTGTGTAAGAGTTTGTAAACTGATGAATGGATGATTTGAAATAGTTTTGCTGTTGTTGAAGGTCGAAACAATTAACTTCACACTCCGAAGGTGATACTGTACAACAGTTTTTACAGGCTCAGCAGTGAACAGACCTTCATGTGTGAATCACTGCAGTGTCCCTTTAACACAGGTGATGACACTGAGCTGTATGTTTCCCGCCTTTACCTGGTGACAATGGAGAGCGTGGGGATCCTGCAGAGTCCGGTGGAGGGGTCACTGCTCCTGAGCCCTGGATGGGCCTGGCCTCAGATGACATCGCGGAGGAGGTGGAGTCAACGGGCGGGGAGGAAGGAAGGGGAGGGGTCACTCAAGAGGGAGCACAGCAGAGGATGTTAAACACCTGAGGAGAAGACGGGAGGACAGATGTTAGCCCTTAGAACACAGAGATTCACTATGACGTCCGTACATTACATCACGTTGCATTTTACCACAGAGTCAAACAACAGTGGCATCGTGCCGCCTCCGTGTGTAATTTTAGACAGCATACCAGCATCCTGGAAGCAATTTGCAGATATTTCTGGTTGCGGTTCTTCTTTGAGTTAGCTGCTAACTGCCACTATCTGCTTTTTAAATGTCCTGGTGGTGGGTTGCACACCTAACACCTAATCAAAATGTCCCACCTGTCCCATGAGCCTCTGCTGCCCTCATTGGTGTAATGTGTCCCCCGTGGGCCACCGTTGGCTTTTTGTTTTTGGCCTATTCAACATGTTCTTACGTCATGAGGGAGTGAGACCAAAACAAACTTGTAACATAATGTAAGATTGAGCTCTTTGGCATAAATGTTTCCTGATGGTTTGATGTTATTGTTCACCGGTGCACGGTAAACATGCTCTGTTCTTTCGACACTTGAGTGTGTCGTTAATGAGCTAACTAGCTAACTAGCGTCAAAGTGGTCTCCCGGTTTTCCTGATTGAATGACGATTACAGTCTACTGTCGAGAGTCATTTCCTCTCACGCAGGCGAGGAACATACGTGCTGGTTGACCCTTGACCTTCGTCCTCCACTGGTTCTCTGAAGTAGGTTTGGTGTGTCTGAGTCTTGACACAGACATTGAATTAATTATCAGTTATTTTATAGTTTTTTATTTTACTTCGTCTCATATGTAGTTCATGCTGCTCACTGCTCACTCACTCATCATTCGTCTACCATTTTTATTGTGTCTTGTAAAACACTTTGCAACTTTGCTTTTAAAAGGGTTATACAGGTAAGGTTATTTATTGTTGTCATTATTATTCCCTGCTTTATGCATCAACACACACACACACACACACACACACACGCATCATATAAAAACACGTCTTTGTTCAGTGTGTTGAAAAGCATCATCTCCACCTCACCCCTGAAACACAACAACACACACCCCCAAAAACAAACCCACTGAATCGGTGACCCACTGGAGCCATTCTCACAACCCTCGTTACCACGGCAACACCAATTTGAGGACAAGGAGAACAGTCCCCTCATTCATCACGGCGCGGGACTTACATCATCGCCCATGACATCACGGGCTGTGTCAACCAATTAGGAGAGGGCAGCAAAGAAAACCTCCATTGACTCAACTTTCCGTTAATGTGTGTACTGTTCAAAGAGCTGCGGAGAAAATGACGGGGGGGAGACGGCTCTGTTAGATAAAGATTAAATAATGACACGATGACAGAGCAGGTGGGTGAGCTGCTGCACTCACATTATTGTCTCCCAGGATTTCTGCAGATGTTGACAGAAGGGAGGGGATTTAAGATTATTACAGGTATCAGTGAAGGAAAAATCCGAATTTTAGCAAAGGATAAAACAAAGATTTTAATTTTAGCTCCTCCGATACCTCAGTTATTTACAGGTTTACTACTGTGTAATTACATTTTTAGCTCTAGGAATACCAACATCAGTTTGTCCACCACTTTGGTTCAGAGATATCTCTCTATCCAGAGGATAAACCTGAGTAACTGTGGTGGTGCTTAAACGGGACCTCTTCTGCTCAGTTTCAGGTTCATACTTGTATTTTGGGTTTCTACTGGAACATGTTCGTACGCTTTGATGCTCAAAAACACTTCATTATCCTCATACTGTCTGTGCGGGAACACCTGTATTCACTCTTGTCTGGAAAACTCTGTTTTAGCACCTGTCACTTTAAGACCCCTTCTGAAAGAGCCCAGTCTGCTCTGATTGGTCAGTGTTTACAGGTCGTCTATATATGAACTCTCTGCACCGTAGAGATGCAAATCCGCGGATGGGTGGGCCAATAAAAATTAACACAGTAATTAGTTTATATTAGTTACATTCATATTTAAATTTTTAAAAAATGTATAACAATTTTAAGTGTGACCACATTTTAAAGTAGCCTACAATCTTTTAATTGTTTAAGTCAAGAAAATGCGCCTATATGAAAAGCAAATGAACATGAACAGCTGGACATAATTCAAATGTAAATACAATACCTTAATGTCTGGCGCGGGTTGGGTGCAGGTCTCTAAATTTTACAAGATAATTACATCAGGTGGATGATTGATGAGTGCACAAGGATTCAGGTGCGCTCAAACGCCACCCGCACATCTCTACTGCACCGTCACTGCAGCCGAAAAATGACTGTAAAGGAGAACAGCGGCACTTTGTACTGTGTTTGAACGCTTTCGCACACCAGTTAAGTTTCTCTTACAATTTACATCGATGTTTAGGTTGCTGGAAATAAACATGAAAAAGATTATTCCTGATGTTGAGGATACATCTGACAACATACAGACACAAAACTCAAGTCTCTTTACTGCATCAGTGTTTAGAAATCCTGGAAAAACCTGGAAAATCATAAAAAAAGTTGCGCCATAATTCCTGACAATAACTGAAATATCTGAGTTTCACACTACACTAGGGCACTAGGTGAACTTCTGTTACCTGCCCTGCTGTGGAAAAACACGTGCAGCTAAAATAACAGGGGACTTCAGTGGTGGATCAGTTTATTACTGAACATGCACTTCATTGTGATCACACATCTTTACTGTATCAAAGATGGTCAATAGTTTCACAGGTCTGGCCCACTTGTCATCAAATGACTGTGACTCCCCTGCACTATTTTACAACGTACAAATGTAACATATCCGTGGTTTGCAAAATGATACAACGGCAACATTCACTCTGGTGGTTGGGCTGTATATTTACCCACGAAGGTTTGCTCAGTGTTCACACTCTCTCAGCAGGAGTCTGGTCACAGTTTACAGTTTCAAACCAGAGAGCCGAGTGTCTGATCCATCTTAACTCAATAAACATGTTGTTAATGTAATCACAGCCTCTCTGGACAGCGTGCGTCCTGCTGGAGGAAAACAGTGTTATGACTGACAACCCACACACACACACACACACATTCTCACTTTCATACACACCTTCATGTGAATCACCTCAAAAGCACTCAAGATTACTGATTTAAAATTACCAAAGTTTTGTCTTCATAACACAGGAAATATAAATAATTAACAGACACAGGGAGAAAAAAGAGGGAGAGAGGGTCACACAGGGAGGAGGAGGAGGAAGAGGAGGAGGAGGAGGAGAATGAAACGGAAAAGTGGAAGATAAGCACAAGAGGGAGGCTTGGAAAACATGATAAGGTGAGTACAGATTTAGCCTGTGAAGGGTTACTCCTTACTGCACAAGTTAAGTTCCTTAACTCCTGTTCAGATGTTTAAAAAAAGTCCATAAACACCCGACTGAGTTTACAGTACGGGTGCAACGGTATCAGATTTTCATGGTACGATAACTGTCTCAGAAAAATATCATGGTTTCAAGGAAGGTCCAGGGTTCGAATCCGGCTGGGGTCGTCTTCAGCAAACGCATGCGGTCGCAAGAGGTTTCCATCGCCGAATCAAACGGGATCAGAGATTCTCCGCCTAGTTGCATTTTTAAATAAGCAAACGTACATGGTGCGATAATTTTAAAATCACAATACACCTTGAAATCGGTAAACTGTTGCAACTCTTGTCAACCCTGGACCTTAGTCAGCTGATAGATCACATGATTCCTTTCTATGCAATCAACTGGCGAATCTCTTTCAGGGCGCCCTATTAAAACTGCTCTGGCCTGCCTACTGTTGCTGCCTCCTTTGCAACCTGCCTCCACCCCAGCTCCTCCTTTTCATGCTGTGTCTGACTTATCAATGTCATTTTTGTTTGTCTTTCTCTTCCTGCATTAGGCCTTCCATGTAGGCGCATGGAAGGGCAGGGAGGCTTGCTCTCTCCGCTTTTGGAGCCATACACATGTCACGTCATTAACCACCTGGAAAACAGGAGGTCAGGTGCCGGGCGCTATTTTTGGGCCTTTTATGAGCCAGCTTTCAAGAGTGTGGCGGCAGGTTGCATCTGAGGTTGTTGTGCAACCTTAACATGTACTGCATTGTAGCCTATTTATCTGAAATCCTGAGTGCAGAGTTGCTCTTCTTCCAGGAGCTGTTTCTAGGTGTGGAGGCCTATTGTCCATGGGACAGATGTAAAGCTCTGGCAAACTAAAATGATCAACTTCTCCTCCATATTTACCACAGAAGAAGGGAAAGATATCTGTCAGCTGTGATTGGTTGGTCCTCGTCACATGACATGTAGTGCGAGCTGCTGTGTTTCAAACTCTGAAATTGTTTGATCTCAAGGCGCAGCTGTAGCGCCCTGAAAAACAGGTGCTCCGGACCTTGTGCGTGTCGCAACAGCATCAATCTGCTGTTTTAGTGCTAATGCTGTGCGTCTACTAAAAATTAATTTGAGGGCGCAAAAAATGCGGCATGTGTACGGCCTTTTCATTGACTTAAGTGGTCCTGACTGAAATACTGTTATGTCAGTGTGTGAGTGCACTACAGTTGTCGCGGCAGCTCATTTGACTACAGAGATGTGAGTGACGGCTGACGTGACTGTAGTTAATTATTGGAACATGCCCTGGCTCTGGACATTAATCACTATTAAGATAACACATGAAACTCTGACTGAACTGTCAGTGGACAAGTCGCATTGAGGGTTACGTGTGTCACAAGTTTTAGAAGGAAGAACAATACTTGGAATATAAAAATAAACGATATCTCATAACACAGACGGGAAAGACAAAAATCTTGTATTTTATCTGTGCACCTGTGAAGCACCTTGTAAATCAGGTTTTGAAAGGGGACACAGACATAAAGTTCAGTTTCTTACTTATATCAACACTGTTGATATAAAATGTGGGACAGTTAAGAAATAAAACACAGAAAGTGTGACTTTGTACCCTTTGAAATTTAAGTCCCTGCGTCCACACATTACGACCATTATTTTCACTGTATGCATCTGTAACAGTGCAGAAAGAAAGAGTGATGAAAGGCAGCAGTCTGCGGTAAAAATCGTTAAAAAGAAAAGCTGAGTCATCAGAGGTGAGCAGCAAGAGATAGAAGAGCAGGAGCACGAGGAGCCAGAGATAAGAACAGAAGGCCGTGAAAGGAGGTCAAACATGATAACACGTGTTTGTCCAAGCTGCCACCGAAAGTGTGTGTCCATACATAAGCACAGGCAGAACTATCCGCCACCCCACACACACACACACACACACACACACACACACACTAATGTGTTCAGGAAACTCATAGTGAAACAGTTCAAACCACAACTGCTCTGTTGACGTGAACGCTGCCGTCTAATTTTCCTCTTGGGAAATACAGAAGTTAAGCAGTCTGCGCTGTGAGGCGTTCAGCAACAGACTGTCGGCCCTCTTGTCAGAACTACACAATGTTTTTCTAGTGAAATGTATTTGGACATTAATACAGGCCTATATTTCATCACCAAGCGCACGTCACACACTGAGCGAGCCGCCTGTTAATGACGCTGTGGGCTAATGGGCATGTAGCTACTTCCATGTTTCACATGATACGTCATGTTTGTAGTCGACCAATGAAGATGAGTTTACATATCACCTTGGGTTCGTCCTTCACCTTCTCAAAATGATCCCACACTTTGGATTTCCTGCCCAACATGTTATTAACTAGCCTGTGGAATAACTGCAGGTACCAGCCCTGGAGATTAACCTGACGAGGACACTTCCTGTGTCCAAGTGAACAATGAAATCTTGCCGACCCTAGTTTGTCAAGCTCCTGACGGCACTTCAATTGTGTTTTTGAGTTTATATTTGGGTGGAGATTTTGTTTAAACCAGTGGATGTGTAGACAGGATTTTTATTTTCAAAACAACGGCAGAAAAACAATATAAAAATACGCTTGTACATGTCGACTAAGGCCTAAAGCACGATCGAGAAAGTTATTTGGGGGATGATATCAGCTGTCTGACTCCACCAGCAGAACACGTTACTACTATAACAGTTGATCTAGTTATCACACATGCACACACACAAACAATAGCAGCACTCTTTTGTTATCCTCACACACACACACACACACACAGCTCTGGAGTCGACCTGTGTCCTATGGAATTTTCCATGATAGACCCTGCTGATACAGCAAATACCAGCTCAGCGGGGCACACACACACACACACACACACATACACACGAGCATACACATGCATACATTAGCTCTCAGGCCAACACACACACACACACACACACACACACACATACACACACACTCCACCCCCCATGTGATGAGGCCATTATACTGCATGACTACAGCCTCTAATACATTTCCTGCAGACTCCATTCACTGGTTTAGAGTTTCAGTCTGGAACTCTCTACAGGATTCATTCATCTGAGGCTGCACTCACAGACTGTAATCTAATGAGTAAAGGGACAGTCCGTGACATCTCTGTGTCAGTAACAGTACGTGTTGCTGCTCAGTCTGCATTATGGATTAATGAAACACAAAAATGTGACAGTAACAATATCGACCAGCTGCCCATTTATTAAATCCACACCTGAATCTTTAACTGATGATGCACTTGTGCTTGTGAAGCAACAGTACAAAAGATACTGTCCACTGGCCACACTTAAATAAGGAGGAGACAAAACACGGATAAGGACAGATCATAGCGGTGACAGAAAAGCAAAAGGGGCCCGAGCAGGACGACCGTGTGAGGAACTGAAACTTTTAACACGATCGTCCTCCTGTGTCTCATTTCCTCCAGCGTTTTTATTCTCTCACACAATCACCCAGTTCCCTGTGCAGCCTCGAGGAAAATAGACATGGAGACATGAGATGTCAAAAAGGACGAGATGACAAAAGGCAACGTAAGGAAAGTAATTACATGCTGGAGGAGCTTTGTGCTGGAGTGGTTTCTTTTCATGTGGCGACAAACTTCTGCAGGTAACAGGAGACAAATCAGTCCCGTCTTTGTTTCTAAACTCCAGGTGAAATTATTTTACCTTTAGGTTGGACTAAATCTGCATTTAGCAATGATAAGTCGTTGTTTTAAGGAATAGTGCGACATGTTAGATGAGAAGACTGACACCACGCTAATGTCTCTGTGTTAAATATGAGCCTGCAGCTGGTTAGCTTAGCTTAGTTAGCCCGCTCAGACACTTCTGACGAGATACCAAAAAAGTAAATCTGTAAAATTGCCAAAAATAAATCGGGGGTAGGCAGTTTTATTTTGGCATCATTGTGCAAAAATCCCCAAATAAACTATTTTTGGTCAAGTGGTCCGAGAGCAAACTTGACTTCTGCATCTCCTCTTGGCTCTGTCTTCAGTCTAGATTGTGACGGGAGACTTTAGAAAATCAAACACGTGGTGCAGACGACTGGCTGTTCTACAAATGCAGATGTGTATGGACGTCACTTTAGAAGGTGAAAGTCCGATTTAATGGCGGAGAATCCTGCAGAGAAAGTTGTTATTCCAGCACCGACAACACCCGCCTACACTGCAACCCCAAAAAAGGAAGACAGACTTATCAAAGAAAGTCTGATAATAAATGAAATGAAATACATGTCAATATCACCGAAGTGTTTCAGAGATAGAGAAAATGTTGCTAATAGTTTAGCCTCCAGCTAACTGGAGCCAAAGACTGCAGCTTCAAGTTCTTGTTTATGTAGCTAATGTTAGCGAGAGCCTCAAAGTGTGTCCCTCGCCTTATTCCCCGCCACTACAGACCCAGACAGCAGCTCTGGAGACAGAACCCCAGCCAGCGGCCAAAGCAACCTGAATCCAGCCAGCAAAACGCCGACTCCCTACCAGATCAGCAAACTTTCTGTTGCTGCTGTTACACAGGTTAGACCTGACGCTGCCGCTGGCCGCCAGCCCACTGTGACAGCCTGCGCTGGGGGGTTTGCACTGGCTGAATTTAAGCTGCTTCAGCACTCCACCAAATTTGTACATTAAGTTCCCACTTGAGTGTTTAGGTACTGAGCTCTGATTCTCTGCCTGAGTTCAATTTTTCATTATTCTCTTGGGCTTAAATGGAGTCGGGCTCTTGGCAATTTACCCGTTTTCTTTTTCGTTTGTTTTCTTTTTTCTCTTTAAAAAAAAAAGAAGAAACTAGCAGTTCTCGTAGCCTGCTCAGCTGAACCTGTCGTGCACGAGACCACACACTACTGAAATAAGGAAGAACGTGGAAACAGACCTGCAACCAGCTGACAGAGCCAGAAAAAGCACTTATCAGTTTTCAAAATGGTCAGGGGTCAGCAGAGCCAGAGTTGGAGTTTCGGGACAAGGTGGAGGAAAGACTCAGTCTAGACACGTGGACGTCATTGACACTTTGACCTGAGAAAACAGCCAGAGACAACCAGCGCCATCTCAAAAGTCCCCTGTCTCCTCAACAAGGACGCCGGTGGCTGCCAGAATTGCACCATACTGTGGTTCTCTGACAACAACATGGGTGGATGCGCTCACATCTGGGACAGCGGCTGCAGCGGCAGCAACAAAAACCACTCAGGTGGATTGTGTGAAACTCTGTCTGACAGAGTTGATTAAGACAAGGAGGACCAAGACTTGTTGCTGCATATCTTCGAAGCCGTTAAAGAAAACTGCCGTTTTGCACAAAACATGAATCAGGAAATATCTTCCAAAACATATAATGTTTTACAGTAGAAATTTGGGTTTTTAATCTGGCTTGAGTCCAGGAACTCTGATCTGGCTCGGGCTTGGGTTGGCCCTGACTTTTGTGCCTGATCAGGGGTCAGTTATTTTCACGATTGATTTTATTTGCCCTGGATTATCGGGCAATCCTTACTGTTGAGCCCACAGATTAAAGCTGTACCTCAGTCTAGAACATGTCAGACGTAAGTGTAAAAGCCTTCAGATCTGCACTGCTCTGGTGTACGATTTAAAGATTCAGATAGATGTCAGACGTAAGTGGTAAAATTACTTCTGGTGTACGGACGGCTGAGATGCTGCAATGTGGCGTCACCGTCGTCAAGCAGTTAAAGAGAATGTGTGAAGTGGACGGGGGCCGTTATTGAGGATTCTGCACACAAGAATTAAAGAAGCTGCTTCAGACACATTGTGCCGCCACTGCAGGCAGAAACACACAGACTATTACACTGAGCTCTGTGTGTGTGTGTGTGTGTGTGTGTGTGTGTGGTCCTGTGTATGCGTGTGCAAGGCCAAATGTGATATGTGATGTGTGTGTGACAGAAAGAGATGGTCCCGATCCTACAATCTGATGACTCACCCTCCAACGTGCGTCAATGCAGCATCTCGCGTATTTCAATCATGAACATATTCATGACGGCTGAATGTGAACGCAGCGACTCACACCAGCAGCCTCAGTCTCTGCGCCTGTTTACAGGGCGAGCTCTGGTGTCACGTCCATGTGCGTGTACTGTTCCTCATTCCACATTGAAATCAAATGGAGATTTACTGTGAGTGTGATGTGTTGGTGAGCTGCGTCATCGACTCTCTTCCACTGGAATTAACTTTCACCTGTTCATCGAGGGCACCACATGAGATCACACACACACGACACAAGATTCTAGAGGCTGATCAACGCCCGCCACACACCAGAAGGCTTTGAAAAAATGTTTTTAAGACTAAAGTCTGACATCCTCTCACATTTTAAGACTGTGTGAGTTTTACGTCACACAATACGGTCAGAGGGAGGCAACCTGCAGCTCTGGAGCCACAAAGTTTTTAACATTTCTTCAAATAAATGTGCGTCATACACGTACGACCTGACGCCTTTTCCTCTATATTTCATCAACCTCAATGGCGATGACTCGTGTTGAGTCTCCCTAGCTAGGCTACCTATGGATTCCAAATTCAACAAAGTAAAACTGAGAATTTAACTGATCTCTCTTTTATCTCCCTTTTCATTCACAATGAAAGTTCATTCCTATTGAAAGTGATCTTGTAAACACCTAATTCAGAATGAAAATGGCCAATGTGATTGAAAATTCAATCCGATGTAAGGGGCTGGAATATTCCGTTTCTAATTCTGAATGAAAGAATACACTCATTCCTCTTTAAGTTCATTCCAGTTTTTCTGCACATGCTCGTTTCCTTGACCTTCTGGTGCCATGACGTATATAACGAGCATAGCAACAGGCTGAGATAGAGCAGTCGGACTTGTTGCACACTGGTTTCCATTCGCCACAGCACGGTCTTCTACCTCCCTTCTCCTCCTCAACACACGAAGCATTAGCAGAACAAGGTTGTTGTCGTACTGCTGCTTCAAGAATATAAGCAAAACAAGCCCGAAAAAGGCACTAAGAACGGCGTCGTCAATTATCTTGTTATCTGGAGTGAGGACTACAGTGTTATCTTCCGGTAAACCTAAACACGTAACATCTGCCCTGCCCCCTATCCAATCAGAAACCTTCCCTGCCCCAAGTTTCACACACAAAAAGGTTCCTGGTTTGAGCCCTTCTGTGTGGAGTTTGCATGTTCTCCTCGTGTCAGCGTGGGTTTCCTCGCAAGGTTACATGCAGGTTAACTGGTGACTCTAAGGTCCTGTTTATACGACAACGATTTCAACTGAAAACTGTAAACTTCGGTTGTGTTTTGGCCGATTGTTTTGAAAACGGGTTCCAGGGTGGAATTTTTTGGAAACGAAACCGTCGTCATGTAAACTTGAGTCACTAGAGATTGTTTCCTCTCTCGCGCTCTGCACAGAAGAGTCTAGCAGCATCATAAATTACATTTACTTATTAAATCAAAATTAACAACAGAACGATCCATTTATATTAATATGTTAATATATAAGATATGATGTCGGCTACTTCGCTGCACCAATCAGAATTCAGCAGTTTAGATGCTTCACACTCAAAAGAAATAATAACTGACCCTTAACCTTAAATGCTGCATAATTATTTCATCATGTTATTGAAGGACAAAGTGCCTGATCTTTGAGTTCTGGGTCTGTTGATGAGGATGACTCATCTCACACATGAAAATCAAAAGGAGATCATTTAAACAGATGATTATTCCTACGGGAGCGTTCAGCGCAGAGTAGGTGAGGAGTCAGAGCCTTTGATCAAACTATTTTTGCCTCCTCTTTTGTTATTAACCTTTGAGTTCATGGAAATTAAACTCCTTTCAGCCGACTTGACAACAAAGAAAAAATATTCACATCAGCGCGCACAATGAGACGAGCACTTCAGCACACTTATGTGAATCTCTGCCGGCTTCAAACCAAAACTGAAATTAATAATTAGCATGTTCTCCTTTTATCCAGTCTGTGTAGTGGAGTATTTTAAAGCGCGCAATTAGAGGCGCTCTCTATACGCTGATATTAAGACTCGTCAGATGCTGATCAGGTTGTTTGACACCTAATCACACTAAAGTCCAAGATATTTCACTTTGGATTTCAACAACAGCAGCAATGTGAGATACACCAAGGTCACTTCTCCAGCTCTGTTTTCCTTATTCTGACAGATCCACCCTCTCCTCAGGGTGCCACAACCAAACACGACTGCCACAACTTCCTGGATAAAGCAGGAAAAAGGAAGCAGCCGCATCTCATCCTGTGCAAATACCAGAGATGAAACGAAGACACGACTGAGCTGCTGAGCGTGTGATTTGATTTTTTGGGGGGGGTTCTCTTACAGCACATATGGAAACAGCATAGGCTGCACTGGTGTCTTTTATTTTCATTTTCAATTAATTCTTTTTAATATAACCACTGGTCCATTGTCTTATTATAAAGGCTTTGATAATCAGTCTATGGCTACAGTCATTGGTTTATCAATTATTTTATCTTCTCGCTTATTGCTCTATATATCTTTATTTGTACATTTTCTAATCCTTTTACTTATTTTAATTCATATGTATTATTCTCTTTTAATGGTCTACTTTTTGCATTATTACTTTAGTAAATTACAATTATTTTTTAATCAGTTCTGAGTCACACATCTTTGTATCTTTTATTGATATAATCATCATCTTAATTATTATTTTATGAGGTTTCATTCTTAATTTTAATGGATTTGATTTACTTTAATGGTCGGTTGCTGCCTTTGTTTTGTGCCCACAACTTCTACCTTGCTCTTTGTGCAAGTCAGAAGTGGAAGGAAATGTGCTACATGAGTAAGGTTTTGCTTCCTTGCTTGCCTGTCTATTGTTATTCTAATTCTCAAAAACTGAGCTTACCTGCGTCATCAGAACTGTGTGGGTGTGTTTGTGATCAGATCAGATCTGATGGCCTTAAAAACAGAAGAAAATTTCTTCATAACTCATCACATTTAAAAACAGCATCATAAATCTGCAGGGGCAAATGGCAAAAGTCCCCCAAGAAATCTCAGAATGCTCCTAAAAACTGTGATTAAGGGGCAAAAATTCAATTTATTTTAACCACTTTAGGCTCATATTCTTATCCTTTGGCAGATCTCATTCAGGGTGCCCTATTTAAACCGCTCTGGTCTGCCTACTGTTGCAGCTTCTTCTGCAAGCTGCTCTGCAACCTGCCTCCACCCCAGCTCCTCCTTTTCATTTTGTGTCTGACTTATCAATGTCATTTCTGTTTGTCACTGATGCCGCTCTGTTCTGTTCCTGAGGGGTCTTTGCTGCTGCTCTCTGCCTCAGGCTTTTCTCGTATGCACGTGGAAGGGCAGAGAGGTGTGCTCTCTCTGCTTTCAGGCGTTCCACGTGGGCCATACTGCCAAATATAATACCGCAAATGGAAATACAGTTTTCTTTGGCTACAGTGGTCCTGACTGTTGTCTTTGATCTGGTTCATTAGCAAACAGTGTCAGCAAGTTTGTGGTTTTTCGACAGTAAGGGCAAAAGTTGGCTCCCAAACACTTTTGTAGTTCCTACACTTATTCAATTGCTAAATCCAGACTGGTGCATGGAAGTATGTGACATCACATTTTTCTGACCGACCCTTGACCACTTGAAACGGGTCAGAAGAGCAGAGACGAAAACAAAACTAAGGCTGCAAATTTCTGGTCAGATGGTTGATTTGCTGGTTCTCTTTCCAGCTCCTCCTGAGGGACCTCGAGGCGTTCCCAGGCCTGATGAGATGTGTAATCCCTCCAGCAGATATACGCATCTCATCTGGCCTGGGAACGCCTTGGGGTCCCCCAGGACGAGCTTGAAAGCGTTGCTGGGGAAAGGGACGTCTGCGGTGCTTTGCTCGGGCTGCTGTCCCCACAACCTGACCCTGGATATGTGAATGAAAATTGATGGATGGTCGAGTTACTCTTATTCGATCAAATTCGCCTTTCGCCTTTCCTCTTGAAGCAAAGAAATAGAACACTGAGAGAAGAACAGAGAGAGATCTGGCCCCTTCATTTGTCTCTCAATGGTGCGCCTGTTACGGCAGCATCAACAACAGAGCTTCCCATCAGGCACTGCACCCAGCTGACTTGTTAAAAGTGACAAAGGATCCTCTTTTCTCCTCAGCATTGTGTCTGCCAAAAATTAACAAGACACTGATGTTCCTCACTGAACCGTGAAACTCAGAGTGTCCACGTCTCTGTCATTTTAACCTTTTACATTAAAAACTTGCTGTACTGAATTTGAGTGTCTAAACAACCCTCCCTGTTAATATTCCGACAGCGCTAATGGGTTGTGAAATCACTGCCTCGTCTCTTCTCTGGGTTCATGTGCAGCTGGGGCACGGCGACCTGCTACAGTCTCACTGTGCTGACGGGGGTAATGGACTTGTGAATCTTCTCTATCTCTGCTGGCTGCGGGCTCAATGACCACTTCCTGTGGGGCCATAACAACAGCTACTGTTGCAGCTCTTCCATCGAACCTCATGCATACTGGAAAACACTTCCAGCCCGAGTGTGAGCCACAGTTCACACGGCACCAAACGGCTAAAAGTGAGCATTTAAACATAAAAAGACAAAAGTAAAACCCTGAACGCTGATTTTAACTTTTCCCACTGCAGACGGAAGCCAGATGTTGGTGGGTTGTGTCTCGTGGGAGAGGGGCTGACGATGCGTTCAAGTACAAATAATAATGTGATAAGGTAACTTCAATGACATCACCTTCATTAGAACAGATTACTGCACTCTGTCGTGTGCAGGCTGCATGTTTTTATTAAACCTGCTGCAGACAGAAATGAAGGACAGCGAGCAATTACAGCGTTCCCAACACAATCCAAGCTACAAACAATGAAACCGGATCTCGTGTGTGTCCTGCCTTGTCTCGTGGGTACCATCATCCAGTGCATGTGGATATAATTACTGTGCAGAATGGCACCTCCTTCCCACACTGTAACAGGACACCTCTGATGGTGATAAGCCTCAGAGCTACAGGCGAGAAAGGAAGGAAGATGTACACCTGAAAAAATGCGGCAGGGAACATCTTGCAAAATGAAAAGTTCAACATAAAATAAAGAAACAAAGACATAAAAAGTCACGTGGATTCTGTTATATATGAATTACATTTGTATAGAAATCTTCGAACTGGTTTGAACAATCCTGGAATAAATGAGATTTAAAAAATGAGACAATATTTTGGAAGAATCACTTTGGTTAATCTGCCTATGTAGGGCCTTATAGTACAGACCATTTCAGGGTCGACGTCACAATGAGTCATTTTATCAGCTGGAGGTGCAGCTGCCTCTCCCCCACAGGGCTGTAGCTCCACAGGAGTGTTAACATGTGTTTGTCTTGTTGTGTTATTGGGAGCCAGAATATAAGGAGTCATGGCTCAAAACCAGCTGCCACTGCCCGTCAACAAAAACAAAGATGGTTAAATGTGATAAGAGCAAAGGACTGGACGGAGGCCATCATCAAAAATGCTCACATGTGCAGCGCACACTTCATATCAGGTTAGGGAAAAAGTATTTCCTGTTGTAGGGATGAATAACGTTACGTGTATTAAGGGAGAGTGAGTGACCTGACATGGTGCGTCTCCACAGACAGAGTGTCCAGAGTGCGCTCTGCCACTCTGAGAGTGCGCTGCTCTGGATAACCCAACGCTACATTCAGACAGCGCTCCCAATTCATGAACGCTCCAGTTTGTGTCAGAGTGCACACCCACACTCAGAATGCGTATTTCTGAACGCACCATTCACATCATCTTCCTCCATCGTCGAAAACAAGACAACACAACTTGAACAACCAGACGACTTGTTCTCTCCTTAAATGGACGCACTCCTCCCCTCCTACTCATAATAGATGGATTTATGAGATACTGCAGAGCATTAAGCTGGAGACGATCAGATCCTCTCTGGGGGGATCCCTTAAGACTTTCTACAAAATTTGACAAATCTGTTTAATAAATATTTACGCACTGACTATCACTGACAAATAACTGAGCTGATAAAGCAGCAAATCCCCAGATTGGAGAGGCAGAACACTGAAACTGGAAACATCTGGAGTTTTTCCTACGATACATCAAAGGTGTTTATGACAACCTTTGTCACTTCAACCCTGGCTAAGAGTTTACAGTGTTCTTACCTACAGCATTTTGCATATTATGCACACCTACTGTATTTGAAAAAAAAGGGGAACACACACACACACACATACACACACACACACACAGATATATGTTGAATATTCATTGTGGAAATAACTTTAAAAGGTTCATTTAAAGACAAACTTTGTGGACCTCTTAATGCAACACTACTGTAGAGACGACTGAAAACTGCTTTGACCCTGAAACTGGAGCAGCGTCCTCCCTCTTCATGGGAGACAAGATATTTGGACATTTTTCTTTTCGTAGTAAACAATCTCTCGACTCCTGCTGTGCGTTAAGCAAGTTCCCAGCGTATCCCGTAGATGCCAAATATTGTGTAAGCACCGTGACCCCGACAAACCTGTGACCTTTGACCAGAGTCAACATAAAACTTTTTCATTAGCAGGATTCAGACCTAAATCAGCTCAGCATTAAAACAAGACAGGGGGCAAAACAAGGCATTAGTGACTTCATCCCCTGAACTGCCTCTGACTTCTCTCAGACTCCGAACCTGAAATGCTTTGTGAATTACTGTTGGGGCTAAAAATGCAAGAGTTTCTCCAAAGTCCAACAGTTAGAAGCTTATTCTAGCCTGAGGGTGTTTCATGAATACGGCTCCTGGTCTGAAAACTAAGAACAACAGCTGAAACATGCTGTATGTTTTGCATTGCTCCTGGGAAATACATCCCTGACCAATTGATTTTAAGCTCCTCCTCCTTGTATACAAAGCTCTGCGTGGGCTGGGACCGAGCTACATCACTAACTCCCTTGTTAACTATTTGCCTCAGAGAAAATTGTGATCATCTGCTGCTGGTTTATTGGAGGTTCTCAGTAACAGCTGGGAGAAGACTGGGGATGCAGCCTTTGTCAGTGACGCCCCGAAGCTGTGGAACACACCCCCTACAGATATCAGGAAAGCTGCTCGCTAAATATTTTTTACAAACGTATCTGTTCACTTTAGACTTTAACTCGCTCTGATTTCCTGATACAGGTCTGAAACTCTTTCTTTTTACGCTTCACGCTGCTGCAGTGCTTTTAAAATCTTACTGGATTCACGAAACATTTTATTTCACCACCTCTAACTGGGCAACGCTTTGAAACGTGGTGCTAAAGTTTTGACCGGGAGCTTTTAGTTTCCGGTCAATTGGTTTCAAGCTATCGAAAACAAAATTTACCAAAACTGACGTCACTATTTCCGAGTACACCTTTACAAACATCTTTAACAGAGCTGTGAATCTTCTGTTGATGTAAAATCAGCTTCTGTTGGTGCTGCTCTTATCTGTAAGTGCTGGCTTCCTGCTGCACACTAATTTCCTAAACTTAATTAAGAAGAGAGACACAGCTCCCTTAATTAGCGTGAGGGATTAAGAGAAAATCAGTCGGAGTTCTGCTGGAGGAGCCTGATTCCTTGGTAGTGTACAGGCGCACACGGATACAGTTTTCCAACGCAGTTAGAGTCATATATGTTTTCACTGTTGGGAAGGAACTGTTTGCTCTCTCATCACAGTGACTGTTCTCTCACTGCATAATCAGCCCAAGGGCAGAATCCAGAAAAAATAAAACTCTGCAGGCTGCAACATCATATATCACTCAAACACTCGGTTGGTTCAAAATTAAGATATACATCAGAGGAGAAATCTGATTACTGATTACTCCATATGAGCTGGTGTCTTGTGTGCATGCAGAGGTTGGATACAGTCAGCTGTGATGTTGTTTGTGCAAACACAGAGACAGTGAAGCCCATTTCCATAGTAGTTACTTCTTTACATGCAAAGTTAGATGATTATCATTCTGCCATACCGGTTTAACAAAGTCCAACCCTGCTCGCTGATGTGCCTCCACACACACACACACACGCACGCATACGCATTTTTATAAACCGTGTGAGCTCAAGTGATCTGAAGATCAGCACAGAAAAGCTTCCAGAAGCCATTCCAGTCATTTTTCAGTGTAACTGAGCAGAATTTCCCCCCGAGGCAAACAGCAGGTAAGAACCACACGAACATTTCCACACACATGCATCTGGTTTGTGCACACTCAGTTTACAGAGGTGAAGGAATGCAGATGGGTGGGCCGCTCCAGATAAAAACATTAACGTACCATATATAGATATAAGCTTGATCATTTTTGCTCTTGGGTTTACATAGGAATCTCACCAGTCTCTCACCAAATAAACCGCTATAACCATCAGCCTGTAAGACACGTTGTTCTGTTGTTTCTGAGCACGCTGAGGGGTTTAATTTATTGTTTTAGTTGTGTGATTTTATTTTCTTTATGCTTTTTTTTTTTTAGATTATTTTAATTTTTCACATGCCTACGGAAGCCCTGAGTATGAGATGAATTTAAAGAAGTATTTCACCACTGAAAAGTCGCTTTTTTCATAAAACTAGGTTGTCTATGCAGCAAGGTTGAGCTGATTAACCTGTCGAGCATTATATGAATGAATTTGGGAATTAAATTTAAATAAACTGCTAAACGATGATGTTACAGAAGAAGGTAGGGACATATTTATATATGAAACACACATATCTGATGAATAATTATCTGACTATATAATGACAAAAACTCTGTGTGTGTCTGTCCCACGTTTTTCTACTCACTGATGTGGTCAATCTATGTGAAACTGCACACAGGCGTTGAGGGTTGGCATAGGTAGAAGGTGCCAAAGCCACCAGTGGCTATGGACTAGTATCATACACTGAAAGTAGGTTCAGTTTCCTGCCCAGTGGAACAGAGGCCTCATTAAAAGTGGAGAAAGTTTCTCATCTTACAAATCGTTTTTGCACCAAATAAATACTATGCAGATTTGAGGGGCTTGTATTTGCCCAAACAATATTACCATAAATTAAATAATATATGATTAAGTACGAAGAAACATTTACAAAATTCATAATTTGCTGATTATCCTCAGTGACTTCAAAATGTTGTTAAAAATAAAATGAATGTGTTTTACAATTTATTTTTTCGTCAAATAAAATGTGTGAAATTCTTTTTCATCTATTGACACTCGAGCAAAGTCCCTCATATCTCTAGCTGCTTTACAACACGCTTCAAAGGCTTTTATTAAAAGGAAAAGTTCGTCAGGTGAGAATATTGATGCCATTTATTCTCGTGTCTGTGTGATAAACATGAAGCCGGCAGCTGGCAAGTTTACTGTAGCTGAGCACAAAGAGTGGAAACAGACTGCTGGCACAGTCTGAACAAATGAAACAAAATCCACCAACAAGCTGCAGTAATTAACATGTTTTCTCTGGTTTGTTTAATTCGTGCAAAAAGCAAAGTGTAAAAATAAGATAAGTCTTACCGCAACAGCACTCAGTGATATTTTAGAGTGTGTTTCCAACTTAGTAGCAACAGTTTGGGGAACACCTTGTTCTGTTACAACATGACGGTGCCCCTTGGCACAGACCCAGCTACATAAACAAGAACGGCTTCACTGCATGAGACTGGCCTGCACAGAGCCCTGATCTCAATACCCTTCAGATGAACCAGAACTCCGACAGTATCTGAGGCCTTATCACTCAACATCAGTGGCCGACTGGGATTAAATCACTGCAGCCAGCTTCAGAAATCTCATGGAAGCTCTTCCTGTTGGAGCAGCAGGTTGTTTCCCCTCAGTTTTGGTGAGGTGTTCAACAATCGCTTACTGTGGTGATGCTCGGTGTCCAAGAACTTCTGGTGATGCAGTGTTTTCATTAAAGCAGCTGACCCTGCTGTCCTCTCTCCTCCTCTTCCCTCATTCTTCCTCTGTTATTAAATCTCTCTGCCCACTTGTTTGAGCTCAAACTTCTTTTCCAATTCAGCTCTCCTTCTACCATCTCTCCCTCTCCCCCTCTCTCATTATCATGGCTTTATTGCCCACAGCCGGCGCTCACGGGGGACTATTACAGCAGATCATATTGCACAACAACATGTAAGGCCTTTCACAACAAGCTCCATCCCCCGACTTCACGGCTGTAAAAGGCACCGCCATAAAAACCACAGCGAGCCTTTAAAGTGGCATAACAGCGCAGTTAACGGCACAAAGGACAACAGGCGTTTATGATGCAGTTGACAAACATGAGGACATCGCTCTGCAGACTGGCTGCCATTGGCCTCATAATGAACCAGGACCTCACCTGAGTTTCTGCAGAGTCATGTAGAGGTTAGACGCCAGTACGCCTCCCGTTGCAGAAGGCCGCCTCAGTCTGTCTAAACTAAAAGGGTTCCACCAATATTACTACCCTACGTGGCGGAAAATTGGGCACCTCGGATCAACTCGCCAATCCGGCTCTGTGTGTCTAAACGCTCGCAGCTTGCTGACAAACGGCCCAACATTCGCCAAAAATCTGGCAGTGTGAAAGGGGCTTAATTAAGTAACACACTAACCAAAAATCCAAACTTCCCTTTAATGCAGAGCTGCTTTCAGTTTAAACCCCCACTTCGTCTTTGGTTTGCAAAATTGGGATCTTGTTGCAAATCCATGAGACGTAATAACTGAGAGCCACACTGCGATGCTCAAAGGAAATGGAGGAGCTGCTCACAGCTACAAGAAATAAAACTAAAGGTGGAGGGAGGTGAAACAGCTCCAGGATCACCTCAGAAAACAAACAGGAATGCATTT
Source organism: Epinephelus cyanopodus (assembly GCA_026686955.1). NCBI lineage: Eukaryota > Metazoa > Chordata > Actinopteri > Perciformes > Serranidae > Epinephelus > Epinephelus cyanopodus. The sequence continues at coordinate 2,882,882 of CM048929.1, forward strand.
TGTTGTCTCTCTGTGAAGTTATCTGACGTTGCGTTCCACAGTCAGACTGACATCCAACGGTACAATCACAAGCACTGTGTCATTTTTCACACAGAGCCCTTCATGTCAAGGGGATAAACCCTGAATGCAATGTCTGCTGTCGTTATTTTACATGGTTGCAAAATACCACTCCTGTTGCCAAACTCCACTAAAGATGATGCGAAAATGATGTAAATGTCTGAACATGATGTCATGTTGTGCAACAATTATCCGTGTGAATATGAAGAATACGACACTGAAAATCAAAAAGGAGCGAGGCCATGTTACTAATTTCCTGACACACGGTTCTGCTGGAATAAAATATCAACTGAATACTTGAAAAGGAAAATCAGTTTGTATATCGTATGTTTGGATTTAGGGGGATATATTGGCAGAAATGTCATACAATATAATAAATATGTTTTCTTAAGAGCGGATTCTCATTTATGGAGATTGCCATGATGCACTGCAATGTTCCTACAGTAGCCCACAACGGACAAATAACACACTAAGCTTTAGAAAGGCCACGAGAGTTTTCATGTGGGCCACCGTAGTTAGAAGCCCCTCCATGTGGAGAGTGTCGGAAAAACACAATATTTTTAATGTGAAACTGCTTTATTTTGTGTTTTGACCAGTTTTAATCAGCTGGTCTGTTTGTTTTAGAGAGGAAGAGACTTCTGAGGATAATTCGGCTCTTGGTAAAAACCTCTTGAGTTATTAGAGAGTACAAATGAGCAGGTGCTGGGCGTGCCTGTCATCTCTACCATGCCAAACAGCATCAGCAAAATACTGATTTTCAACATGAAACGTCTTTATTCTGTGTTGCTACTGGTTTAAATCACAGGGTCCGTTTGTTTTGGAGAGGAAGACTTTGCGGATAATTCGGCTCACAGTAAAAACTCCTGAAGGTCTGGATCTTAAGTTATCAGAGAAGAAAGGTGAGCACAGATTACCTGGTGCTGGGCTAACGGCCTGTCTCTGACATGCCAAACAGTGTCGGGAAAACGCTGATTTGTAATTTTAACTGCGGTATTTAGTTCTTTTACCAGTTTTAATCACCTGGTCCACTTGTTTTAGACAGGAAGTGACCTCTGCGGATAATTCGGCTCACAGTAAAAACCTCCTGAACGTCTGGATCTTAAGTTATTGGAGAAACGCTGCACAAATTAGAAGGTGCTGGATGAGTCTCCAAATTGCCAAACAGCATTGGAAAAACACAGATTTTTGACATTAAACAGCTTTAATCGGTGGTTTTACCCATTTGAATAACCTGATCTGTTTGTTTTAGACAGGAAGTGACCTCTGCGGATAATTCGGCTCTTGGTAAAAACCTCCCTGACATCTCCATCTAAAGGTATCAGAGAAAAAAGGTGAGCACACATTAGCAGATGCTGTGCGAGCCTCCTGTCTTCAACATGCCAAACAGCATCAGAGAGACACCGATTTTCAACATGACACTGCTATAATCAGTAATTTCATTGCTTTGAATCACCTGGTCCACTTGTTTTGGTGAGGACGAGATGTCTGCGGATAATTCAGATCACACTCAAAACCTCCTGAGCATAAAAACTGAGGGAATTTTAACCTGGAGAAGTTTCAGCTGGTGCAAATATGCAACTCTCGCAGCCAGCTGCCACTGAATCCCCTTAAATCTTACACACTCGACCTTTAAGTGACAGGAAGTCTTGTCAGCCCCTCAACAAGCTGAAACATGCCGGAATAACATGCAGGTGTTCGACAACGACCTACAGTTCAGCCTCAGTGAATCTGACAGACCCAGATGAAGCTCAGGCCTCAGAGTCTGTCTGTCGTCAAGCTCTGTGCAGATCTGAGGAGGGAGGGAGGGAGGTGGGCACCCTCACCTTTCAGACACAGCCACATCCTGACTGAAAGCGTGTCATAGTACCCGTCACTACTCTTCATCAGAAATCTGGGACTTTCTTTTTAACCACACACACACACACACACACACACACACACACACACTGGTGTAATGGGCTGCTGACAGATCCTGGCAACATCCCACATCTCTTCAGCGCCCACAAAGCTCATCTTCCAGCCCTTCATTAACTCAAAACGAGAGGTGTGTGTTTAGAGAGAAACCCTTTCAAAGTCTCTAAGTGACACACACACACACACACACACACACACACAGTCTTTTCTTGTTTGTCCCCACCTCCAGAGGAAATGAACGCGCCAAGAAAACAAAATGGAAAGGAAGGAGTAAATCATCAGGGGACTTGAATGCGACATAAAAGTTAGACAAACTTCACTTTAAATCTCTAAAACACAGAGTGAGCTCTTCACTGAACACACACCGTGTCACTGAACACACACCGTGTCACACTGAGTGATAACTGATGAAGTGCAGATTCAAGGTGAGGCGTTCACGGAGTAGTTACAGTTTGTAGTTTTAAGTGAATGCATCACTCACCGTGTCTCCTCTGACGTCACCGCAGACGGATGTTGCTCTTGTCAAGTTTATCTTGAGGACGTTTTGTTTGTTTGTTTGTTTGTTTGTTTGTTTGGCGGGTCTGAGGTTGAGCCTGCACACACTCCCAGCAGCGTAAACACTCTGATCTGTTTCACTCTGAGTGTGTGTGAGGGCTCTGAGGGGGGGGCCACACACGTCACCTGAGAGCTCTGTACCGTAACGGACGCTACAGTGCGACTTCAAAAACACCAACAGTACCGTAAAGACAAACTTCAGCAAGCAAAGCTCACAGTTTGGAGCTTGGGTTGTTTTTGGGAGGGATTGTATGGAAGTTCAGTTATGTCACGAAAAAGAAAAAGCATAAATTGTTTTTTGGACATCTGAAAACAACATTTTGAAAAAAAACTGCACTTAATTTTAATTTTTTTATCACACAATTAAATTTGAGTCACGGAGGTTAACATCTCTCTTGAAATAAAAAAAAAAATCCACTGTGATTTTAAAATTTTTCTGTCATCAAATGTTATTAATTTTTTTTCAGAATATTAATAATAAATTCTATATACAAAGCTATTGACCTGTTGTCTAACCTTCCCTCCCCACCCGGCTGGCTTAGTATGACCTGTGATGGAACAAAAGAAGGAATAGATATATATTTTTTTTTAAAAAATGTTATTATTATTAGTATTATTATTTTACTACTACTACTAATAATAATAAATACATGCAGCAATAAATAAGCAAAAAAAAATCTAAATCAATTTTATTAAAAAAAACCATTTGGGGGTAATGTTAACATTTTTTTTTTGTAAATTGTTTTGTCTCAATATATATATATGAATTTAAATTGTTTTGAAATTTTTCATCAATAAATCACTTTGAAGATTTGGTATAATTCTAAGTTTGGTATTATGCTTTATTCTTTGATATATATAAAAAAGCACAAGTATTTCTATTTTTTTTTAACGTTCCCACAACTGTTATTTGCAGAATCCCAAAACACTGTTTTACCATCTTGAGAAATAATATTCCATGCACTACATCATCTTTTATACATACTTCACTAAAATACTTATATTACACCACAAAAATTCTAAATAAATGAATACAATTTTTGTTTTGTAATGTTTCTTCAGTTAAATTGTTTCTCTTTGAAGATTTGGTATTCTTTGGTACAATTTGGTATAATTTTGGAGTTTGCTATTATGATTTATACTTTGGTATTTAAAGCGCACAAGTATTTGCAGAATGCTGAAAGACTTTTTACCATCTTGAGAAAAAATATTCCATTTGCTGCATAATCTTTATACATAGTATACTTAGTGAGCTATAATACACCAGAAAAATAAGACCTCACTAAATAAATAAATAATTTTTGTAGTGTAATGAGGCTAACTACAGTAAGTATCGAGGCCTACGTTTACTCAAGTATCTTTTATTTGATTTGGTTTATTTATTCTAAACATAAACATGTAGTTTATGTTTAGAATAAATAATGTAGGCAGTTCACACATCACTGTATTTCTCATACCTATAAGAAATACTTGTATTAAATCACATTTTCAGTTGAATATATTCTCTCCTAACATGTAGAGACAGTTTATGCATCTGCCTGTAGCTACATGAAGCACACTGCTCAGTCACAAGGTTGTAAACTATGACTCCTGAACAAAAGGTAAACCCTGTGTACAAAACAACAAGTAAACACTACTTTGAAACAAGACTGGCTTGTGGGAAATAACCTTGAACATGAACTGGTTGAACAGGAAATTGCCATTGTTCCTGTGAAGCACGTGAAGCACCTCGTCACGCTCAGCAGAGGGAGACAAAGCTACAAGAAACAAGACCTGGATTTATGAACACTGACTTCAGTATATGTGCTTCAAGTTTACATAACAAACTGTGTGTGTGAGATGTGATGCTGATAAAACACGCTGATCAGCTCCAGTGCTGCAGCTGAAATAATGCAGCCATAACAACAATGTGTCATAACTAGAATTCCTTTTTGAAATTGGTCTCACTTATCTCCACCACACACTGCTGATTGCTTTTGTTCCACCCATGAGGGAAAACAATGAGAGCAGAGGCGTGGACGAAAGATGACGCATAGATATGACCTCCACCTGTTTGCCCTTCACATGTTCAGAGGCCACAGAGCTACACAGAGACCCTACAAGCTGTGACCAAACTGTCACGGAAAAAAGTTGAAGTAATATGACAAAGGTATTTTAAATAAGGATGTCACAATTATTTCTTTCTGCCCCCGACTGATCCAAGTATTTCAATACTGAGTATCTGCCGATCCCGTTCTTGTATTTTCCTGGATATACAGCTGCACAATTTAAGTACGTTAAAGTTAATCAAATTAATCCAATGTTCACTTTATTAGGTACACCTTGCTAGACCTGGCTTGGACCTTCAGAATCGCCCTAATTCTTGGTGTGAAAGTTTCAACAAGGTGCTGGAAATATTCCTCAGAGATTTTGGTCCACCAGCCTGAACCGCTGATACACGGCAGGTAATGGATCCATGCTTTCATGTTGTTTACGCCAACTTCTGACCCTCCCACTAACACCAGATTAGCTCAGGATTCACTGCTTAAAACTCAGGTGAAAGGAAAATCTCTGGTAGCTAATCTTGACATGTAACTCCAGCCTGTTTGAAAACAGACACTGATGTGACTGGACATTTTATATTGTGATTGTATATCTATATAATCGACCCAATTGTCAAGATAAATGTGGGCATTGAACCTTTTTCAAACCTTGAATAAGTTGCATATACGTTATTATGTAGTGGATACATTAAAACTTTATGATTCTTCATGTTTCAACAATGCTGTGGTTAATGTGTGTTATGTTTTGGCACAAACCACTTAGTTAGGGTTAGAGAAAGATCATGTTTTGGCTTAATGTACCCAGTTTTGTTGGCACCATCCTGGCAAAAAACACAGCAATGTCTAGGAAAAAAAAAAAACTGCTTGTTGTGGCACCAACCCTGCAGGAATCCAGCGAAGTCTTGGTATTAAAACAAACCCTTTTCATGACACTATCATAGCTGGAAATGCAGCAGTGTTTCAGTGAAACACAAGGGCTATTCATACCACTATCCTGGCTGGAAACGCAGTGATGTTTCAGAAAAACAGCCGTTTTTCGTGGCACCAGTGGTCTGTAGGAGTCCAGTGATGTCTTGGTAAAAACAATCTCTTTTCACGTCACTATCATGGCTGGAAACACAGCTGTGTCTCAGTAAAAAAAGTAACTGCTATACTGTATGTGCCACTATCCCATCTGGAAATGCAGCAATTTTTTGGACAAAAGCACCTCTTTTGTGGCACCAACCCTGCAGGAACAAAGCGATGTCTTGGTAAAAACAATCGCTTCTCCTGTCACTGTTGTGGCTGGAAATGCAGCTATGTCCCTATAATAACAACTGTTCATCATGCACTATGCAGCTGGAAATGCAACAGCATCTCAGTAAAAACCAATAACTACACCTGCGATATCCTGCCTTGAAACGCAGGGACATTTCGGTAAAAGACGACCTCTTTTCGCTGCACTATCTCTGGAAATGCAGCAGTTTCTCAGTAAAAAACAACTGATTTTTGTGGCACTAACCCGGTGAAAAAACAGCTATAGGTCACTAAAAAACACCTGTGTTTGGTGGATAAAAATCTGCTGAAAATACGACTTCCTAAAAAAGAGCCAGTCTTGTTTGTTGGTCTTGAACAGTGGTATGAAACATAAAATATAACATGATCTGTCTTTTGCAGAGATGTATAATACCAGACGATTTACCACAAAGTAGAGACCTTAATTTTATTTTTGTGTTTCAGATAACCAGTTTTGGATGTGAATTCTTCTCTCTGGGGTATCCAGTATTTCAAACTGAAGCCTTTATCCGGCGGTGTCTTTTGTCTTTCCAGGTCAAGTCGACTGCTGCTGTACAGTTTATGATGAGTGACGATACAAGAGCAGAAACGAGTCCTTCTGAAAGTTCCTTCAGCCACAAACACACTCCTCTTCTCCCCCCTGACAGAGCGTCAGCTAAATAACAACATGCACAATGTAGAGAAGACACAGACAGGTAGTGAACAGCAACAGAAACCCACTGTTGAATTTAAAAATAAAACCTGCTTTTTCTTTTTTCTTCACCCATTATTCAAACAAATCATGTGCAGAAAACTTTCACAGTCCTAAATCAAGTAAATCCAATTCATTCATAGACACTAAATATCAAAAATGAACAAGGTTTGATGAGACTATCTTTAAAACGTCTTCCGTTCCCTACAGTACTCAGGTTCTTGAGATGCAGTGTTTTGGCAGGATGCTAATGCTGCCGCTGCGTCTGTGTGTCACCAGGTGTTTCAGGTGGGCAGGACACAATGGAAGGCCTCTGCAGTGTATTTAAAGGGGCACTCCACCAGTTTCACAAATCAGAATCAGTATACACTTCCAATGGAGTTGACTACAGAGTGCTGCAGGGATGATGTTTTTCTGTAGGCGGACCCAGAAGTCAGCATCGTCCTGCTTCCCTCGACAAAAAGCCAACAGGATTTTTTCATCACATTTGGATTACTGCAAAAGATAAGCTCTGCGGTAAACTAAATTTTACGATACTAAAAATTTTTGTTCAGCGAGATACTCAGTTATAGAACTACACGACAGTTGCATGACTTTAGCGTCACGACGACAACAACAAACTGTACAGCCGTGACTGGAGCACTGGGTGTGATGACGTTTTGTAGTCTCATTTAGCCACTTGCTAGCAGCCGCGTTTTCAAGACGCGTAACTAAAGGCTTCAAAATTCACAAGTGGGGTGTTTACTGACATATTTTATGTCACAGAACAAAACATGAAAGTCTCATAAACTCGTGTTAACCAGAGTTTATTTCAGGCATCTAAACAAAAGCCCGTTGGCTTTGAGACAATGGGACTGGAAGTGCAAAAATGCAAACTCATTTCCAGGTTTTAGGACTCATTCCTTCAGCACTCTATTCAGCCTGTTACATCACGTCCTCAGTGACTCTGTGGGAGCTCTTTTACTTTTTCTACTGGATACACACTTTGTATAGAAGAAAGCCCCTGTGATGGACCAGTCAGGGTGGGCCCCAAAAAAAGACACTGTTACTCTGCATTATGGGAAGTGCAGGAGCCCAAGGTCAGGATACCTCTGCTGCTTTGCTCTGTCGGTCCCTCCAGGATGCTGCGATTGCAACAATTAACGCAAATTCAGCCCATTCTGATGAATTATGTGTGGCTATGCAATTTTATCCAATCACCGCAAATTCAACTTTTTAAAACTGATATGATCTAATTTCACTGTAAAGCTGCAGGCAGCGCATCAATTCGCTCAGCCCCTCCATCTCTCTCTGTGTTTGTCCTGAGACTACAGCTGCAACTGGGACGAAAATCCGTTTCAGTGTCTTTGTGAGATTGACAGCCTGGTGTTTGACACTTCTGCCAAAGCGGCAAAATCTGAGGAGCAGGGATGAGATCATGTTGTGCTGTGTTAGCTTGAACTCAGGAGGAAAAGGAGAAAAGCGGCTGATGAAGACGGTCCTTCAGCTCTGCGTCGAATGGCCTTCACTGCCACATCACCTATACCATCACGAACAGATTATAATTCTGTGGGAAACACTGAATGCTCACAAAAATCAACTCCAAATCCACCTCTCAAGTTGCCAGTACATGCTCCTTCACAAGCAAAGTCCCCACGGGCTGAGCTACTGCCGCCACATACATCGTAATTTTTTAGAAAAGCTGCCAGGAAATCAGGTAATTCAGGCCGCAGCAATCACAAAAACAGCCCGCAGAATCCTGGAGGGACGGATGTGGACCACTGTAGGACTGATAAAGCAAAGCATGGAACCCATCTGCAGGGAACTGTCTCTCTCACGTCCCGCCAAAATACATTTGGCAGCATTAAATTAGTGGAGTGCCCCTTTAAGACGAACAGTTGAAATCATGGCATGCTGTGAAAGAAAACAAGGCTCAGGTTTATGACAATGTAATATGACAGTCACAATGTTAAAACAATGTAAAACATTTGAACAGCAGGACCAGTCGCGCTGACTCAGTCTTTACAATCAATCAAATTTAAAACAAAAGAAATTTATTGCATACACAACATCTGAAATTTACCTCTGAGCTACCTGCCAAGTGAACTCAGAATCTTTCACCTTTGACAATGAATCCATGTTTTTCCCACAGTTCCCGTCTCAGTGCTATGTCACGTATAAATCACCTCACAGACTGACACATCCGTCAGGTGCAACAGAATGCAACGAAACTGAGAAACTACAATGTTACTCACTGACAACGTTACCACTCAACATGTTGGCTGAACTTCACTCTTCCACAGACAGTTCAGACCAACATTTGGCACTTACTGGGTGCTAATTTTGGACCCTGTGCATACACACACACACACACACACACATACACACCTGCGTGCATGGAGGCCCCCAAGGTGCATGATGTGTGTGTTTGGGAGAATTACTTCCTTTTTTTTCCATCTCTTCTACAGGCCCACATAAAAATCTAATCTTGGCTGTATTTTAAAATCTGGACAAACAAATGGACATTTCTCTACGTTAGCAGCAACATTACAACCATAGAGCAGACAGACGAGGCTGCAGCCACTTAAAACCTCTAAAATAAAAACCCCAGCAACTCCCCCTTCCTCTGGTCTCAGTTATACACAGGCAACGTTTAGACAGTGTAGAGAGGCCTCGCTGCTTTGAGTTTTGTTCATATTTGTGTGTAAGACTTTGAAACAGCTGCATAAAATGTGAGGTGAGATGTTACTGAGTTACATATTCGTATGTTTCTGTACTGATGTCACTAGCACCAGTACTAACATTATTGCACACAGCAAATCAGACATTATCATGGCCTTTTAAAAGGGAAGAATCCAGAGGTGTGGATTTGAGTCACGCAACTTCAACTCAAGTCAGAAACAAGTCACAAAAAAAAAACGGTTCCACCAAGCAGCAGTACGGTTCAGTTTGACAGACACTTTTAGTAATGACTTTAAAAATATAGATTAATTTGGAGCGGATTAAGTGAAGGTCATATATTCTAATCCTCACTTCCTGTGGGCTACAGCAACACTAAACCCCTGAGCTTGCCTGAGAGGGACAAAATGCACAAAGCTGCTATTTTTAAATATCCCATGGAGAGAGACTCTCACTGCAGCCTGTTCTATTTTGTTCTGAAAATGTGGGCGTGCAGCCTCGTTCTGTGGACGATAAACCAGGTTACAGTTAACGATGCTTGGTGGTGTCAGGACGAAACGCGGTAGGATAAGAACAATAAAAGTTAAGGTGGTGAAAACCCGAGTAGGGTGTGCGGGAGGGGTGGTGGATGGGTCCAACAAACACCGCCCTTCACCCAGGGGAGCGGTGAGCACGTCCTGCAAGATTATAGAGCCAAACCCTGTTTTTTCCCCCCTAAACCCACCAAATGCGTCAGCTGTTGAAGGAACGTGGACGTGTTAAAACAACAGATGATTTGCTGGCTGTGTGTGGCGCTTGCAGGACATTATCATGATGATATCATAGAAGCTCAAGTGTCACTGCTGCATGCCGCTGCCACGGTAAAAAGATGTGGCAAATCAACAGCGACTGGCAGTGTCAGAAAACAGATCAGCATCGGTAGAAGAGTCCTGCGAGACAAAGTCTTTAGAAACAACAAAACAGGCTTGCCTTACTGTAAAATCTTAATCTTTTTAAAAACCTTTTCAGTGTGTAGGTTGTTAGCTCAGAGGTTGTTGCTGTTTCCCGCAGTCACTCGACTTGACCAAGCCTAAAGATTAAAGCATGTTATCTAAAAAGTTTGCCAAAAATCAATTCATCACCCTTCATTTCCTGAAACAACTAATGTTACCATTATTCATTTCCAACAAGTCAACACTTCATTTCCCAGATCCACTTTGTCTGAACTGATCCGACGGCACATGATTAAGTTGCAGGAGAGAGCAACGAAGAACTAACATCACCTGACTGAGCACCAGACATTTATTGTTTGCGTACAACAACTATATGGTGGTCAACAAAAAACAAATTGCAGTGTGCAAAACGTGAGGGTCGAAAATTACAAACTGAGACGCAACAACTTCAGCAGATTTGTTTTAACAAATAAATGCACATTTTAAATAGCATTACATTTTTAAAAACTTGTTGTACTGCACTGTATTTGATGAAGTGCGCATTGTGACTTGTTTACAACTCGAAACTCACTCGAACCCAGTTTAGGATTAGAGTGCAAGGACTTGAGCAATACTTGCGGCTTGTCTCTGGAAGAATCCCTTTTGAAAACTGCTCCTAAACATTTCTCCCATCTACACTGTGTCTCATCGCCCCCTGTGTATAATCAGCTTTATTCTACCCGACTACCCCCGTTTATTAACATCCTTAGATTCACAGACCAATCAAATTTCACTTGTTCTTGAGTCTCTATTTTACAAAGTGGAATTGACTCTGGATTCAGTCTCTACTCAAAAAGGGGACAGGATGTGTTATCTTTCAACTACCGACAGCATAGAATAGACATACATATAGAGAGAAATTTATATATTAGCTTAGTATATATACAAACAGTATACATAGTCTCTGTGACAGTGGTGGACAGGATGAAAGGAGACGGGAAGATAGGCAGGGTTGAACCTTTAGTCTCTGTAGGGTTCCGAGTGTGTGTGTGAGTGTGTGCGTTTCACCCTTTTCACACCAAATCGACGAGCTCTGTGCGCCCGGGTCGACGCGGTTTCTCTGAAGCAGGTCCTCTGCTTTGCTCTGCTGCCTGGGTTGGCTTTGGTATGACAGGGTAAACACAGGTTACTATAGTAACTATGGGATGGTGTAGCATACACGAGTGGTATAGTAACTGAACGATTGAAAGAAATCCCACGGTTTTACCAGATCACACCGTCTGTCTGTCTGTCAGTGTAAAAACATGAATGACGTTGCGACGCAACAACCCTGTTTCGCAGAGGGCGCAGAACTGCAGCTGCACACCTGGAGCCTGTGTGAACAGTGACAAACGTGTTTTGGATCTGGAATGATGTAGTAAGTGAACGGTCAAACGCAGGTTGAACCTGAGTCCTGTGTCAAACACAGGTGTGTGGAAAGCCGTACGAGATCGAGAATGTGAGTGTGCGTGTACATCTTGGTGTGTACAGGGGAAGACTGATGAGAAACAGCTGAGCTCCTGAAAGAAAAGGAGAGAAAGAGACGATCAGACATCCACTGATACGCGGAGAGAGTCGTGTCATAAGCTGCTGTCAGCGCAGCTCCCACCCACCATGTCACATTGTTCTGCTGTACTGTATGCCGGTCTTGGAGGCGATGTTGGACCAGGGCAGCAGAGAGCGCAGCAGGGACTGGGCCTGTCGGTACAGCCTCTGAGGGATGGAGCAGGGGCTCAGGCTGGCCAGGGTTGAACCGATGTGCTGGATATAGTCAGTGGGACAAGAAGTTAAGGACAATGTGTAAAATAAAAAATGATCTTGAATCATCAGCTGGAGACCTCAGTCAACTGAGAAGTTGAGTATTCTTTAGATGTTTCGGTCCCAAAATTTTGCTGCGGAGTGAGCGCTCTCAACATTCACACTACACTTTGGTGCAGACAGCTGCCCGGAGGAGGAGAGGCTTTGCACCGTAATGCTCTGAGATAACATTATCGTCTTTTTGCTTCTCTTAAGTGGCTAATATACAGCTCACAGTACAGTTAGTCAAATACCAACTGTGACTTTATCAACCTGCAATATTGTTGACGAAAAAGAAAAGACTAGGAGGAAGATGAGTAACTTACTTTCACTGTTGAAAAGATGGTGCTTTAATAAAACTGGGCTGTCAGTGAAGTAGAAAGATATACATTTTGGTGCTACATGACCAGAGGAAGCCGAACACACCATCCTGTTTAATTGCAAAATAAGCGGTGCTGCTAGCTAGCTCCTAACTGACCCAAGTTGTGCACATTTCAGAGTGGCCAGGGATAGCTAACCACTGACGACTGCAGCACTGAGCACCATATTTCCGGATGCTAACTCAGCTAGACGGTTTTCTGTCAGTAAAGCTAAGAGAAAATCAAATAAAAGGCAAAACATTAACATTTCCTCTATATGGATCATCAATGAAGTGCCGGACTGAAAGGAAAGGCTGCTGCAGAAACACTGATTCGTAACGTGAACTTGCTTTATTCAGTGTTTTTACTGGCTTAAAATCACCTGGTCTGCTTGTTTAGGGGAGGGAGAGACTCACCATTCCAGCTGGCTGCAATTTGCAATCCTCATCACTATGTGGCACTAAATCCCCCTAAATCTGACACACTGGACCTTTAAAAACAATCTGTCCACTACAGAACAATGAGCGGGTGTCAACTTCTCCTGCCGTCACAAAAGGATATAATATTGTCCAGGGTGGGTGACCCCCGTTGATGTAGAGCACATATGTGAATCCATCTTTGAGGACGCCTCGTATGGAGTAGTAGTAGGGCAGGTAGTGGTGCTGCCTGAAGTCCCTGTTCTCATAGAAGTGGATGGCAGTGTTGTTGGTGGTGAGGACGTGCAGGTAGATCGCCTTACAGTGGTCCTGGGCTGTCGTTGAGATGTGCTCCTTCAAACTGTCCAGCAGTAGGGAGCCTGGATAATGGAAAAGAGGGAGGGTTCAATCAAAATGAAGCATAGAATAGGGATGAAGAGCAATGTGCCTGTTTTCTTCTGGACAGGCAGGTGCGGTGGTTAGCTTGGTTAGCCTGGTTAGCTTGCTAAAGTGTTGGCGTGAGGTCTGATCCAGAGAATGAGAATGACTTGTCACACAAGCTGCAGCAGTCCAGTGCTAAGGGTTTTAAAGCGCCTTGATAACCTCCATTAGCTCTGTGTTACAGCCTCTCCTGCAGCTGCTGTGATAACAGTGGGCCAAACTACACTGTTTTTGCCTCATGTCTCTCGCTATAGAGTGAGGCCAAGTGTCATTTCTTATGGGATAGTGGTTTGTCTTATAGCAGCTGAAATCTCCCTTTATGAAATGGGACAACCCCTGATAAGTCATCAGTAGTCGTCGACGGTGTTTACGTGTACTAAAGTCGTCAACATTAGCAGCCTGTGCTCCTGTCGATGATTTCTCATAACACTCAGTTTTAAATGTGCCTCTGACAAACCTGTCTGAAGCACTAACACTTCACCCTACCCCTCTATCCCAACAAGAATGAGGACATCCTACCCTGATATGTGAACGTGTAAAACTGAGGGGTGAGCGGCAGGGAAGAGGAGTGTATTGGGATTGTGCCTCAGTCAATAACATTTCCTATAGTTTGATAGTGTGTGAGAGCGAGTGAGAAAAGGGGAGCAGTACCTATGCCATGTTTCCTGAACTCTTTGACCACTCCCAGGCTCAGGATGTAAGCTACCTGTGTGTCCACAGGGAAACTGGAGGCCAGGATGTCTCCATCCTAAAACACACACACACAGAAACACACACAGATGAAGACAGAGACAAGATGACAGATTGTGTCCACCAAAGTGCTTTTTCCTATCCAAGCGCTCCTCAGGAAACACAGAGCTGCGGGTGCTTGAGAGCGTTTTGGAGGAGACACTGTGATTTTTTCAGCTGAGCTGCTTTGGTTGAGTCCGGTTGTTATGATGTGGAACATCCGTTGAAGTAAACATGTCAGCAGAAGATAGAGTTTTAGTATATTAACAGAGTTCTCCTTTGTAGTTGTTGGAAATAGATTATTTTACCATCCACAATAGATTCGGGAATAAAAAACTACATTTGATTGAATTGAATACTGAATTAAAAAACATCACTTAAGAGGATCTTTCCCTCTGAGCATGCTCTGTATGCTCCCTGCCGGTCTTTGCGTAGGCAAATTAGCCACAGGGAAGGCAGAGTCCAACATGCAAATACTGCTCCAAAGGGAAATGATGTTTTGACACCATCCACAGAGTAAACAGCTTAAAAACTAAAGCCTAAGGTGAGAGGAGCAGATTTCTGATAGCCCAGTTGAATATCTCTAACTCCTGTATTTCATATACTGTATAAATATATTCTGCTGTTTTAAGACATGAGTTTCTCCTCATGCAGCCTGCTGCATCGACTGATAGTCATGTCATACATTTACATATCATTTAAAGAGGAGCACATCTGTGAAAAATTAAAGACGAATCCGTGACGTTCATCACCATCCCTCATATGATATTCTTCTGTAATAACAGAGTCTAGCTCAGTCAGGGCGCCTGGTTCATCTAATTAGCAGACTAAAAACACTCTACTCTCTGTGTTCCACTTTAGACCTTTCCTCAGCTGAGTGAGGGTGGATGAACCGAACTAACGACACACTCTGTGACACCATCTGTACAGAGAACACTTCATAGAAGCCTTGTGTTTTGTGTGAGTACAACACGTACCTCTTTGTGTACTTTGGTCCGGCCTTTGATCTCGGCCACAATCATTCCCACGATGCCTCCTCTGAAGGTGGCAGCGGAGAAGAACTTCTTGTTGGAGGTGATGTCCTGATACCATGAGTCCGGGTACCTGCAGGCAGAGGTCAGAGAGGTTAGCAGTGATCAGTCGGCAAGTGAAGGACTCTGTCACACAGTCCTAGAGAAGTTGGCAGAATAACAGGTTTCCTTATGATACAACAAGTCAAACCAGATTAGAAATATATCAGAGCAGGGCTGAAAAGACTCCTTGAGAAACTCGAATAACTTGATTAAACTCATGCATCTAAAGACTTTGCATCAAAGGTTTGTTTAATACAGATAACTCTCACTCATTCTTGAGAAGTGGGACAAAACCTTATTTTTGGTGGTGTTTGATTTTTACTCTTCAATCACACTGGAAAATATTTTTTAAAAGGTCACAGTCTTGGCAGCTTCAGACTTTATACCCAATGACATCACAAGGTTGGGACGTACTTCTCTGGTTTCTGGATTTGACAGAGAGGAGCTCACATTCACAAATACGGACTAAACTTTCCTTAGACATGGAGATAACATATTGGAATGCTTAATTTAGGTGGTGTTCCCCTTTAACTCTGCAGAAGTAAGCTTTACAAAGTTTGAAGAAAATGGTGTGATAATATCTGGTCACAGCTGAGAAATGGAGTTTGTCCTCTTGGGACACTTGGGAGGAAAACTGGTTGTGCAAGCTGCGTGAATTCAGAGAAATAGAAGTGGGTCATATTTTGTAGTTTACATACTATGATGATTTAAGACAGTGAAGATGACAAAGACGATGTTGAGTTTGCTAATTTTGTCTCAAAAGCCTGGAAAAAAGGGAAAGTTTTGTCAATGTCTTATTACTTTCTGAAGCTGTGAATGTGAAGGATTTGTGCTACAACTGTTTGATAAAGTACATGCATAACTTTAGAGCTGGCTTACATCAATTTAGGGTATTTTGTAAGCTCATGCAGCCTGTATGCTCAACACCATCATAAAAATTAAATTCAGTAATTCATCTTAATTTCCTGTGAACTTCCAAGATGTCACACACTCACATTTCCAGTGAGCATGCTTCTCAAAACTGGCTGTAATGCTACAGTGCAATCAATACTCAGCCTGTAGTCAACTAATGAGTGTGCATGAGCGCAGAGAATAAACACTTAATGCAAATCAGTAAAAAGCAAAACAAAAAGTTGAAATTGTGACACTTTCTTTACAAGTTTCCCCCTAAACATTACCTGTAAATGTCCACTGATAGATTTGAATCAATATAAATAAAATTAACAAACTCATATTTGGCTGCAGATAAATAAAAACCCTTCAAACTCTGACGCTAACAGGAGCTATCACTGGATGTGACTCTTACTCGATTGGGAACCAATCACCACAGAGCAGCTTGACATTCTCTATGTCATCGTGGCAGAGGAAGCGGAGCTGGACTTCACTGAGAGCTGTGGGAGGCACCACGTCACTCATTCACACCTGCAGGGACACAGAGAGACAGACGGGTCACCGTGTGTCAGTAACTCACTCCGACCTGTACAAACAGCAAAGATATCAAAGTGAAAGAAACTGAAGATCAACCGTTAGTCCTCAGAGTGGTTATTTACACCCAGAGGAACCAAATAAACACATCGAAATGGGGTTTGAAACATAATTTCAGTTCGCTGTGATACACGATGGGAAAGACGGAACACAGGGAGAAAATGCATAAATGTATGTAATGGTAAACAAACCGTTGTCACACATCGACACATATTTGAGCTAAGTTAAGTTGGCATCTTGTATGGTAGTCTCGGCCACCACTGTGTGAACGTGTGTGTGAATGGGTGAATGAGACTCATAGTGTAAAAAGCGCTTTGAGTGGTCAGATGACTAGAAAGGCGCTGCACAAGTGCAGGTCCATGTTACGTTACATTACATGCAAGCTTTTCCACAGATTACTGTATCAGTTTCATCACACACAACAAAATTTGATGAGCATTTTTACTAATTCCATGACTTTTTCAGGCCTGGAAAACATGACTGTAATATCCCATGGCTTTCCCTGGTTTTCCATGACCGTGGGAACCCGAATTCAAGGATATGACTCTTCATTAAGCAGCACTTTTCAGAGATTTGTATCAACACAAAACTGAATGTAAACCTATTTTAAATGCTAAATAAATGACCAAACCAGTGATATTACTGATTGAACATCTATAACAAAAGCTGCCAAATTATTAGCAGTTTGAATATATATAAAAAAGGCTTAAAAAATGATAACATCTGTAACGCTGAAATTAGAAATTTAAAATATTAAAATGAATTTACGATTATATAAAACAAAATTAATTAAATTCTAGCGAGAGGGGGGAAAATAATCAATATAAATATTTTTGTGTGGCACTATGATGCACAGATGCAAAGAGTGATTTTCATTATTTAAAATATTAATATTACAAATACAACTTCTTCTTTAGGTAGCCTGCTAGAATAATGAAATATGTTTGAATATTGGGCTGCTGGTCAGACACAATAACAGAATCACCTTGGGTTCTGGGAAAACTGTGCTGCTGAGAAAAGGACTGTTTTCTTTCTCAATTTATCTTTTATTTAATAACTGATTAATTGTTTGGTCTAGAAATTCACTACAATATAAGGGGCAGCAGCAGCTCATGATCACATGCAGCTCTCTGTACTATGAGCCAATCAACAGTCCGTCATCTCCTGCCACCAAATCTTGATGTGGTCCAGTCAGTCAGGTGTGTGACAGGACTCCTCTTAATGTTTGAATGGTTTTTGATGCTTTTAGGTTGCAGACCGGCTTCTTTACAAACAGATGTCATTTTGTATGAAGGGTTTGTTTTGTACATGGAGAACAAAACACTGGACACCCGTTCAACCAGACTGACAACTGAAGAGACAAAGATCCCTCTGAACAACAGCTGAATCAGAACAGAAGAAATCAGCAGTCACTGATGAGAGAAACTGGACGCTGAGCATCATAATGTGTGCAGATTTAAACAAGAACAGGTTCCTGTTTCACTGTCAACGGCACAATAACGTCTACAACAAGCTGGAAATAACTGCAGCAAAGCTCTTCTTCAAACTTCACAAAAGAAACTACTGGAACATGAGCTGAATGAACTATGACCTGACAAATCACAGCTTAAACCTCTTCAATATAAGCACTGAGTAGACTGCAGAGGGCCCAAAGAGAAACGCACTAACACACTTTGTTGTGATCTGAGAGTCGCTTACACTTTTCTGGACTGGAAAACAAAAATTGTTCCAACAGTATTCTCCTGTCATCGACTACATGGAAGTTTAAATAATTTAATTCCTCTTCCTATTGCCGGCTGCAAGGAGGCTGCGGTCCATCAGGACTAAAACCTCACACCACAAAAGAGTCTCTTCCCAACTGCAAGTGGGCTCATCAACAAGGCCCTGGACCCCCACTGACACTGACTCTTATCCTGACATTATACAGCACATTAACACACATCCTGCCATCATTACTACACCCCTCTTGCACATATTTTGTATCGTACCGGTTAATACTGTGAGCTTTTATATCCCCTGCACAATAATTTGCACACTCCTACATCCTCTCATGGCAACGGCCAGGCTACACTGCACAAACTGCTCAGGAATGGCTCAAGACATGTGCCAAAGAGGTCAAGGCGTTGACCTGGCCTTCAAATTCCCCAAATCCCAATCTGACAGAGCATCTGTGGGACGTGCCAGTACCCAAGAGGTAACCCTGACCCACAGTGGGGCCTCCTGACACAGGACCTCTGGGAGTGCCCTGTGCTGTCTGGCACCGGGTTGCTGGTGGTGGATCCTTTGAGTCCTCTGTGTTGCTAGGTGCGGTGCCAGCATGTCAGACAGATGCTTGATTAGATTGGGATGTGGGGAATTTGAAGGCCAGGTCGACACCTTGACCTCTTTGTCACATTCTTCGGGCCATTCCTGAAAAGGTTTTGCAGTGTGGCACACTGTCCTTTATATTGTGCCCATTTGTATTTTTACGACTACAACTTTCTGTGTAAACAATGTCCTGTTGTCGTAAACACATCTAGCGCATGTACTCTTTGCTTCTCCACTGCTGTTGTCTTGTTGTGTGCACTACAACAACATGCATAAACAAAATATGTGTCGCACAAACGCAGCACACAACCTGACTAGTTTAATCCAAAAAATAACTGCAGTGATGGCTGAATGAAAGAGGGAAAACATGACCCCTGACACAGAGTTTACTGGCAGAGTCTTTCCAGAGAAGCTCAGACAACAAATATCCACGTCGTCGAATCGGATCAGAACATTGGTTTAAAAAATCATGACACACTGCTCTTTTCGCTGTGCAGAACAGACCCCAACACATAAGTGACTGATGCCATTTTCTACTGATGCTGACAGCTGCTGTATAATGTACTAAATGTACTGCATTAATCCATTTTCACAAAAACAACATGACTCATTAACCCTAATTCATATTGTAGACGCAAACTGTGATGTCAGCTTGTATTTCTGTGGCTGGTGACCCTGCCAATGGCTATATATTTTACATATCCACTATTAGAACAATAAAACAGCACTCACACAGTAACAAAACAACAGACGACAAAACACAGTGACGTGGAAAAGAACATGTGCCATTTGTTTACCCCGATGAAAACATTAAAGTAGTACAGAACTTTATTCTGACAAACTTTTAGCCATTCCGGCATAATTTTTCTTGTGGATGACCCCTGAACCCCTGGTTTTATATGTTGATTCTGACTTTCATTTTGGGGCAAAACGATTTTTAAAGTGAATTGGTGTCTGATTATATTACTTTTTTTAACAAATCTTTGTTAAAACAGTCATTATTTAAGGGAAGGAGAGACAAATCGACATAACAGCTGATTCAACAGTGTAATAGAGGGCAAGGTGCATCTGGAAATATGATATATGACGTTTAATAACATTATTTTATGGTCTATTTTTGGTGTTTAACAGCTTAACAGACTATAAAAAGTTGACTTATGACAATCTATCCATTGATGCACAGAACAGACACAAACACAATGAGGTTGTTAGCTGCTGAGAAACATATTTAATCTATTCACTACATTACCAACCTAATACTGAAGACATTAACAGTAATATCAGCTTATATGTCTGTGGCTGGTGACCATGCCAATGGCTATATATTTTACATATCCACTATTAGAACAATAAAACAGCACTCACACAGTAACAAAACAACAGATGACAAAACACAGTGACGTGGAAAAGAACATGTGCATTTGTTTACCCCGATGAAAACATGAAAGTAGTACAGAACTTTTATTTCAATCACATTTTAGCCATTTACAGCATAAAATTGTGCATAAAATGCTCACATTTCTTGTGGATAACCCCTGAACCCCTGGTTTTATATGTTGATTCTGACTTTCATTTTGGGGCAAAACGATTTTTAAAGTGAATTGGTGTCTGATTATACTACTTTTTTTAATGAGTCTTTGTTAAAACAGTCATTATTTAAGGGAAGGAGAGACAAATCGACATAACAGCTGATTCAACAGTGTAATAGAGGGCAAGGTGCATCTGGAAATATAATATATGACGTTTGATAACATTATTTTATGGTCTATTTTTAGTGTTTAACAGCTTCACAGACTATAAAAAGTTGACTTATGACAGATCTTTGATGCACAGAACAGACACAAACACAATGAGGTTGTTAGCTGCTGAGAAACACATTTAATCTATTCACTACATTACCAACCTAATACTGAAGACACTAACAGTAATATCAGCTTATATGTCTGTAGCTGGTGACCCTGCCTCTGATTATATGTTATTTTATATTTACAACACATCCAAGCGTCACTGTTAAATATATATTATTCACACAGTCACGAGACAACAGATGAAAACACACAATAACCTGGTGAAACACGCTCCAACAAGGGAAACAACTGCCTGCTGATTAGCAACCAGGCTAACCGTAGTAACCGCTAGCTAACGGCTAACGCTCGGATGCTAAGCTAACGTACCTTGTTTCAACACTCGGGCCGGAGGAAAGTCGAGGGGAAATATATTCCGCGGGTTTCTCTCGACACACACACACTACGCCGGACACAGCATGGCAACACACCGCTTTGTTCCCGACTCTCAGGGCCGTTTCATCACTGTACCGACGCGACACAGGCTGCTAACGCTAGCCAGAGCTCCGCCTGCTTAGATAACAGCTGGATGTTTTCTTCCGGTTTGTGGCCGCTACACTAATGACGTCACTCGGAGGGTTTTTCTTCTGGCGAGTCGTCGGTCGGTGTCAAACACGTCAGCGCGTCATTGCCCCCTGCTGGGCTGCAGCGACAAGACACGCGTGTCATCACTGCTCTGCTGCCTCACGCTGGACATCACAGCTGTCTCTAAGGTTTCACCACATTTTCCTTTTACCTACCAGATTTAAAGTCCCTCTAAAATTTGACAAAACAAGTAGGAGTAAATACAAATTTTATTTCCTGAGTAGTTCTGTTGCAGCCTTCATCTAGATTATCTTGATATTTAATTTCATTTGCATCAGTTTTTGTTATTAATTTGATTGTGTCTATTAAATATTTCTACATACACACGATGCACATGTGCATGCATGTGTGTATATGTGTAGTTATTACACTATTGTAATCCCAGGTGTTCTTCTTCTTCTTCTTCTTCTTCTTCTTCTTCTTCTTCTTCTTTCTTCTTCTTTCTTCTTCAGAGGAAATCATACTTCCCATGGGTGAAAACAAAGGTCCAGTCTCATGCCAGATATCCTCAGCTGTAAACTCAAGCCAATAGTCCTGATGGTGGCGCTACAGCAAGTTGAAAATTCATAACAAATCAACCATACGTGCTACAACTTCACAACTTTAACCAAACTGTAGCCCCAATACTGAAGAAACATTTAAACCTATTAAAATTATGAAGTTCATCACTCTGGTTTTTTTTTTTTTTCAAAAACTGTGAAACTTCTTAAACCTATCTCCTCCCACAATTTTTGCTCAGTTGACACCAAACTTGCTACAGAGCATCTTCAGACTGTCCTACAAAAACTACGTTTCTCAGATCTTTGATTTATTACAAATTGAGCCTACAGTGCATCAAAATGTTTGACTGTAAACGGTACTGTAAACATATACATGCAAATTCTTCCAAAATAAATCTTCAGTGTTCATGAAAACAAAAGACAAAATTCTAGAGTCATGGTAGATGATGTGTGGCAGATTTCAGAATTGTATCTCAAAAACTGAATTTTTGACAGCATTTTGGATTTTGCTCTAATGTGAACAATTGGAGTCGATGTAAAAATGGTGATTTTATACATCAGTTTTCACTTATGGAGCAAATCAATCATTGTTACAAACAAATTAGCAACATCTCCATGCTGTCTAGATGCAATATGTGTATTTTGATAACAGAATTTTTTACAGTGGTTTGAAATCTGCATGGACGGCTGCTAAACCTTCACGTCTGGCTTAGTCAGTTTGTGAAGCTACACTTGAATTGTCTCTGACTCTGTCTTAGAGGTTGTGAGTTCAAGCCTCAGCTGATGCAAAAGGCAGATTGTGTTGCTAAATTCCTAAATGACTTCCTATTCTCCTGCTTGTTGCTCAGAATTGCCCAAAAGAGGTGGGAGCAAAAAGTTTTACTTCTTCTCGCTCCTTTTCGGATATGCCTATTGTTGGATTTATGTTACTTCTTACTGGAGTCAATGTTTTTTTTACCTTTATTTTCTTTTTTTAATGTATGTTCTACAATCTGATTTGTTATTACATGTACAAGTAACTATGAGTTATGGTGGATGCTGTAGCTAACAATAAAAAGCATAATTGACCAAAAAAAAAAGAAATATTAATAAACTTGTCAAAATACTTTTCTTTGAATAATAAAGTTTCATTACCTTGTTAAAAACATCTAAAAGTAGCTCACATCTGCTCCTTTTCCACCACTGAAAAATGCAGAATATTGCAAACATTCAATGAAAAGCCTCGTCCTAATTAAACGTCTAGTCAAGGGGTGTCAAACATACGGCCCGAGGGCCAGAACCGGCCTGCCAAAGGGTCCGATCCAGCCCACGATGTGACTTTGCACACCTGATATTGAAGCAATCATGCAGGCTGAGAGATGCTTTTTTACTTTCATAGAATTATTCTTAGCTATTTCACAATGTCACATATGATTTAATTTTTCAAAGACACAGACTTGTACAATATAAATTTATTCATAGGACACACTGGATCAAAGCAAGACCATCCAAAATCTATCGGGATGTAACAAAACTCCTGTAAGTCACGTCCACATGTTTTGGTGCTGCCCATCACATATATATGTATATATGTATATATATATATATATATATACATTTCTATTCACAAGTGCAATGTAAATTTTGTTTTACTTGAAAATCCCATAAACAGAGCGGGAAAAGAATGAGCAACTATGATTGTTACATTCACGATCATCATATATTATATAAATATTACAGTCAAGATGTATCCACCTCTGAAAAACAATAAAATAAGTGTCAAACAATGAACTTTAACAACGACTTTGGGTAATATTTGGGGACCTTGAGCTTTTCCTTCAGAAAACACTGTATTTTATCATCAGGGTTTATTTTTGTTCATTTCTTGGCAGCAAATGTTGTTTTTTCCCAAGAATATTATATTTTGGCATGAAAACCATGTAAACGTATGTCAATACAGAAAGTTTCCATCACACACAACCTTAAACAAGCTCCCTTTATCACCTATTCAGACCATCTGTTGCCTTCTCACTGCTGCTGAGAACACTGCAGGTAAACAGAGCCGCTGCTGATCATCTGCACACTTCAGTTTAAGAGGTGAGCTGCAGAAATAATAAATGATAAAAAAGAAAATTTTGAAATTGAACTTTTGTTGTCATCTAAAGTTTATATTGGAACTCTGATGCATTTCTTATTTGTAAATGCAAAAACAATGGTTTGCATCATGTTTTTAATATTTCTTTCATGAACATATTGCAAACAAATTTTAATTTTGAATTGATTTTTTCTTGATCTAATGTCAAGTTAACAGCTTTTACTGTACGCCCATGTGGTCTCTTTAACGACATATTCTCGTCAGCTGATGCAGACAGGCACAGCATATTTCCTTCAAGATGGGGCCTGTCAACCATATCGCCATGCAGAAGGAAGAGTGCATCTACTGCTAGCTCACCTAGCACCACTGCGCTAGCTAATGTCACAGCTCAGTCAGGGCGGACTCCATTGATATTCACATCTCATGCTGTCACAAGCACGAACCTCTCGTCCATGAGTAGATGCACTCTTCCTTCTGCGCAGTGACACCGTTGGCAGGTGTACTTCAGTAGAAAGAAAATAGTTCCTACATAAAACTGCTCACATCTCTACAGCCAATATCTCCAAGACTCGGCAACTCACACCAAAATAATCTAGGTTAATAAATAGCACTTGAGATAAAAGGAAAATTATGGGTTGTTGATTTTAGGATCCCTTTAGAGAGTCGTTGCATTTTTGCGCATAAGGATGAAGCCGTGTTGTCTCTAGTGAGCCGAGACTAGTGATGGCTGTATCCATGATGTTTTCACAGATATTCAAGTGAACCAACAAATGTTTAGATACTGACATCTGATTTAATATTGAGACGGACAGAGATATATAGTTATATCAGAACAAATTATGCTACATAAAATAGTCTCAGTACCTATAAATGAAAATTAATTTCACAGCCTGTACTGTTACAACATTAACAACAGTGTTAAGGGGTGACAAGGGGACTTAGGGCCGTTTCATAGTCGACACAAAGGCACGCAGACGCAAACGCACTGGGACAAATCGAGACACATCGGCTACAATGATGCTTGCTTGTGTTTCAAAATGTGCTGTCAATTTTTTTATGCGACGCAGCGTGTAATACCATGCGCTGCCAGTGGGGGTGATAAAGCAAGCGACGTACTTGAAATGAACCCCTTTTTGTGTCGCCCGCGTCGCTTGCGTTCAATGTGTTGACTATGGAAGGAAGCGTGTTGCTAGCATCACTTGCTAGCGTTGTGTGCGTCCACTATGAAACGGCCCTTACGCTGTTGTTAACGGTAACATTTGCAATGCTTTGTCCTGATGATACTGTCCATCTATCCATCCATTTTCATCCACTTATCCAGGGCCGGGTCACGGGGGCAGCAGGTTGAGCAAAGCACTCCAGACGTCCCTCCCCCCAGCAACACTTTCCAGCTCCTCCTGGAGGACCCCAAGGTGTTCCCAGGCCAGATGAGATATGTAATCCCTCCAGTGTGTTCTGGCTCTGCCCCGGGGCCTCCTACCAGTGGGGGGCGCCCAGAGGATCCTGATCAGATGTTGAACTACCTCAACTGGCCCCTTTCGACATGAAGGAGCAGCAGCTCTACTCCAAGCTCCTTCTGAATGTCCGAGCTCCTCCTCCTATCTCTAAGGATGAGCCCAGACACCCCACGGAGGAAACTCAATTTTGGCCACTTGTATCCACGATCTCATTCTTTCAGTCACTACCCAGAGCTCATGACTGTAGGTGAGAGGTGAGACGTAGATGGACCAGGAAATCAAAAGTTTTGGAGAGTTACTGCCTCAAGTAGGGGCGTTCAAGTAACTCAGGATCTTGTTCACAAGTGAGCGATGGTAGTGTGCTCTCACTAAAAAGTAATGGCCATAACCTTGCGTCTTCTAAAAAGTTTGTCACCGGATGAGTTGAACAACTCCAGAAACTACAGCAGCAAAATGACCCTCTCCAGCGTCACACAGTCAGTTCTGCCCAGGCCTTCCATGGCTGCCATGTTACATCATATGAAACCCTGTACCCTATCCACAACACACCTCCTCTCTTCACCCCTCCCCAGCTCGACCCGGTCACATGCACACGCAGGTAAATAAAAACCTCAGGAGAGACACTATCAGCGGTTCTGCTCTGAAGTTGTAGTGGAGTCTCACAGGATTCACACAAACAAGCCTCTGTGCAACAGGCCTTCTCCGTCCCCACTCAGACTCACAGCAGCAGGTAGATATGAACCTCTCACTCTTCTTAAAGACAAATAAATAATCCAGTGTGTTTGTGTCTGCTTTATTCTTCATTCTCTAAATGTGCTTTATACAGTGACACACAACATGGATTTACTCCTGCAGAGTCAATGTAACACACAGTACCAGTGTACCTCACTGGAGCTGCTGCTTTCATTGTCCAAATTTTACAACCTTTGCACCAAACATCACCTCCGCACCTCTATCACCAGGGGAACAGGATAACATTCCTCTGCTGGAGTAATATTTGACTCAGGATCATGCCTCAGCTGCAGACTTTGAGTTAGATAAACTGTCAGGATCATGCTGGCATGTGTCCAGGGCTGCAGGTGTGAGATCCGCCTCTCACTCCCACAGTAAGGCTGAAGGGTGGAGGATGCTTTCAGGGTCCAGTGTCATACAAAAGAGTTTTTTAAAATCTGTCGTCTTTGGCCCAGGATGCGTTTGGTGTGTGCTCTGGGTCTCTTCCTGGCCCTGCTGCAGCTGTCCTCCTCTCTGCTGCTGGGAGCCTTCAACATCAAGTCGTTTGGAGACAAGAAAGCCTCCAACACCACCCTGATGAACATCATCAGCACGGTCTGAAACTCTGTTTCACATTCCATTATTCTTCCATAAACACTCACATTTTAAAGACAATATATTGTGAAGGAGAGCTGAGCTTTTGTTTGGTGTGCAGTTTTAATCTCTGCCACCTATCTGCGATCTGGGAAGAAGTTTTTGAAAGAAATGGGAGGGAGGGGTGGACGGATGGATGGATGCGGTGGGCTGCTGTACGGTGAGGCCAGGCTCCCAGAGAGGGAGAAATAGAACCAAGTAGGATAAAATAAGTCAAAGTGTGGAGAAGGGGACCGTCTGAGCTCCGGCCGCCTTCCTCAGCCGCTCGCCTGCCCCCTGTCTCTATTAAGCCATGTTGAACGTGTGTTTAATGTGTGTTTTGAATCAACTAAACTTTACAGCACTTGACAGTAATTCTGACACTATTGTTTTGAGGTGTAACTGCGGAGTGACACAGACACAAATATAAATGACTCTGCATTGAGCTGATGCACAAGTGCCCTTTAGAACAATAATAAACACAGATTATATTATAATAATAATAATTTGCTTTAGGAGAAACATATTTTAAGGAAATACATCAGACTCCAAATAAAAAGGTCACCATATGCCACAAGAACATAACTCAGATATGTGTTTTGTGTTTTCAGATTGTCCACCGCTATGACATCATTCTGATCCAGGAGGTCAGAGACAGCGACCTGTCGGCAACCAAGAAACTGATGGAGCATGTCAACAAGTTAGACGAACCACACACCACCTCACATACAGCATATTGCTACAAGACGTGATGTGGTGGCCTTTTTTGCTTCTTTTTTTTTTTTTTGGCCACATTATGATATTTGCTACGATATCCATAATGACGCTCTTCATCTGTATCTGTATCTGTGTGTGTGTGTGTGTGTGTGTGTCCTCAGAGGTTCTCCTCAGTTCAGGTACGGTCACATCTTCAGCGAGCCTCTGGGTCGCAGCACCTATAAGGAGAGATACCTCTTCCTCTACAGGTGAACACAGACACCATTTTAACATTAACACTGTGTTTCGTAGAGATCCCCGGCTGATGCTCCTCATCAGTCAGCAGAGACAGAATCATTTGTGTTTTAAAGATTATTTTCCTTCAGCTCTGCATAGTGTTTATTCTCAGTGTCAGTGTGACTGCCAGAAACTAGAGGATCCTATACTGATGTAAAAGACGACACAAGTATCATCAGCAGACAGTGAATCTGTTCTTCACTGTTAGAGGGAGAAAGTTTACAACACCACAGTAAAACAGAGGTGGTTAATTTGAATCTTTGCTCTCCAGGGAGCAGACGGTGTCAGTGGATAAAAGCTACACCTACGATGACGGCTGTGAGCCCTGCGGGACTGACATCTTCAACAGAGAGCCCTTCGTCGTCATGTTCTCCTCCAAACAAACCGGCAAGCACACAGTGTGATACTGTCCTTTCACTGCCACGTACTAATGATGTAGATAATACATTCAGTGGGTGTTCAAAGCCCAAAATGAAAAACACATTTCTACTGAACTACACCTGTCCCTTTAACTAAAGAACTAAGCACCAGACTTGTTCTCTAGGACGAACTCTGAGGTCTTGACGTTAAATACTGTCTCATTCGTTTCACTTTAACTCTAGTCATCAAAAAGCTGTAAGCTCACTATTCATTTGATTTCTGTCTGGTCATCCAAAAATTGTCTCCTCTCATTAAAGCATTCCTCTCTTCTCTCTTCCCTCCTGTTTTCTAGCTGTGAGGAACTTTGCTCTGATCCCTCAGCACACCTCTCCAAAGGAAGCTGTGAAGGAAGTAAATGCTCTCTATGATGTTGTGACTGACGTCAGGACCCGCTGGAACACCAACGTGAATACTCGTTGCAGCAAACACACCTACACACACTAAAATCAACTATGTAAAGCAATTAAGCAATTGAGGATTCTCCCGGTTAGAATTGCTCATTATTCAGGAAGTTTTTTTTACCAGGGGACAGCTAACTACGGTGGCGGACACCAAAAACGTGGAAACGCCACAGTGCATAGGATGCATACTAAAAAATGTACGTACGGACGCCATCTGCGTCACCAATTTTCTGACTCCAAAATGTTCGTAAGCATGGGATTCTCCCATCAAGTCTGTTTTTATAGATCACAACCTTTCATTCGGAAGTGGCGTACGCCTCTTTCAGGCCTCATTTTGTGCGTACGTAATGTTTATAAATGAGGCCCGAGACCTTATGGAAAGCCACTCAGCCTTGCAGCCAATTTTTCCCAGTGTCCACTTGTGGTATTGCAACATAAAAATTCCCAGCGGTCCAAAAACCACTTTCCTACGGAGACTGGGAGCTGACATGCATATGTTATTTTGTTTAAAACATGCTTTTTAACTCTTTTTTTACTATTTCACTGTTAGCCATAGTTATAAAACATGTTTTCTAAAAACGTGCACATGAATTAGAAAGCGCATGTGTGGTTTTTTAAAAAAAAAAAAAACATATGCATGTCATCTCCCAGTCTCCGTACTTTCCCCAGAGGCTACTGTTATAAAAAAGGACGTCTGTAAAACTGTTAACTGGACACCTCGAACTGCAAACAAGGTCAATTATGACTCTTTGAACTATGAGTTTTTGATCCATGGAGGTTTGATATTTGTAAAGTTTTCCCGCAGCTGAGAAAAGCAATTTAAAAATTTGTAGTGTTATCACAATTTTAGGTCTATGAGCAGAGGAATGATTTAATCTTGCAGGTCTGCAAGAAGCCAAAATGATTGAACTGCTGTGTATATAATTACCCAGATAATCTGGGGTTTATCAGCACTTCTCCTACACTGTGCGACCCATAGAGCATGCATACTAGAGACAAGAGCAACTGAGCGGATAACGTCTGCTGACTGAAGGGATGCCTTCCAGTCCAGCACTCTGCTAACCTGAATGGTACTAAAATGATTTAATATTGCAGCTTTTCTAGACTTTCAAAATGTTAACGGACCAAATGGATCAAATCCTGATGTTGTGATGCTCAAATAAAACGTATCCCCTGATTTACAGACACCTCTTTTCCAAAGTAATTCACAGAAAAAAAGACTTTTTGGGCCCAGCAGACACTCACAGGTGGAGCCAGTGGGAGAAACACTACTGTGCAAATTTAGTGGGCTGCAAAAGCCAGAAACTCTTTTCTGCGTATGCAAACAACTCCATTAGAATGAATGGGCGCTATCTCAGGGACCTGCTCCCTATGTAGATATAAACGTCTCTTTCTAAGGTAATGAAAACTTATGAGTGGATGATGTCACTCTCCCTGCAGGACATCATGCTGCTGGGCGACTTCAACACAGGCTGCAATTACGTGTCAGGCTCTGACTGGCAGCAGATCCGCCTCTTCACCGACAAGAGCTTCCACTGGCTGATCACCAATGAGGCCGACACTACTGTGACACACACTTACTGCCCTTACGACAGGTACACACACACGCACACACACACACACACACACACACACAGTCACCTGCATGCACTCTTAATTGCAGCCTTCTTCCTGTATCTGCAGGATCGTGGTCACCAGTGACATGATGAGGGGCGTGGTGCACGGCAGCGCTCAAGTCTATGACTTCATGATGGACCTGGGTCTCAGCCACAGTCTGGTAACGACAATTTTAGCTTTTATTCCCTCAGTAATGTCATTCGCTTCAGCTGCAAAAATAACAAGCAATAACAATATAACAAGCAACTTGGCTGGCTGAAGATCTCGATTCTGGTTGACCTCCAGTAGTTTCTACAGCAGGAAATTACACTTCAAAAAGAAGTTCACTTCACTTCAGATTGGACCTGCGACCCTCCAGTTGGGAAACACTGTTTCAGAGTACACAGTGAAACATGTTATACAAGGAAGACAATATCTGACTTCTGTTTAACTGTGAAAATCTTCTGTACGCCAACCACATGAAAACATTTCCTCTGTCTCCCTCAGGCGTTGGCTGTCAGTGACCATTTCCCTGTGGAGGTGGAGCTGATTCCTGCTGCTGCCTAACTCATGACTCCCACAACGGTGCACAACACCTCCAGGCTGAATCTGAATTATGATCACGCAGTGGGGGAAGTGACTGCTTCCATACAGCATCGAATTACAAGACAAAAATAAATAAATCTGCCAAATCATTTCATTGAGATGTTGCTTCTTGGAACTGGCATGTGAACAGGAAGAGTCAAGTCTCTTATTGAAGGGCATAAAAGAGGAGGTGGATGGAAATGCCCTCTCATAAACATTTACCAAAAGATCTTTAGAAAAATAAAACTGCTCCACACATTTTTGTCCGTTTTAGAGGGGGTCTGTTTCTCAGCAGTGTTTGATAAGCTTTTCAGTCATTGTGCTCTGTTGAGAAAGTTTAGAGTGTATAAAGGCTTATGATGGAAGTTTCTTTACAACTCCAGAATTGATGAAAAGGTCAGAAATCCCTCCAAAACACCACATTAAAACACCAAGACCCTGAGGAACACCACAGAAAAACACACGCTGTGATTTGTCATCAAAAACTTTTGACATTTGAAGATTTCTTTAAGAAATCTATGATTGAATGGTGAGCACTTCTGTTCTGGAAACTGCTGAGAAACCCCCTTAATTTCAATATGTCTATGAAAGCCAAGCATCCTCTGAATGCTTGAGGTCTCTAGCTTGTGGTTGTTAAGTTTCATGAGGCTGTGATTATCCTGGAGGTCACTGTAAGTCATTTTATACAGTGAGGTCAATGTTCAAAAAATGGTCTTGCCTCATGAAATGGCTACTACGGGGGTCAACATCATCACACATGAATGAAACTGGCCTCAATAAATCCATTAGAGTCTCAGCTTTGCAGTTATACCCAATTCATGTAATTCTAAGACTGTTTAAGGATCCTAGTGTGCAGAAATATTCAAATACAATCGGCAAACACATTTGAACTACATGAGAGAAACTGCATGGGTTTGTCTCAGACTGCATGACACGAGGAAAAAGTGGGCATGTCTCTAAAGGGGAGCGTAGCGACTACTGTCTATGAAAAAAAGCCATTAAGAGGCTGAGTGCTGAAGTCTAAAGATGGGTTTTCATGGTGATTTATTAAACTAACAACTGAGATAACTAAAGCAAAATGAGATGAAATAATACGTGATTGTGGTTACGGTCAAATGGAAAATACTCGGGCCAAAACTCCCTCTCTTTGTCTAAAAGCTGCCACGCCAGTGAATGAACAGGTATGATCATGTGAAACCACACACACACAAAATGATGTATAAAAATTGTCATTTTTACATTGACTCCAATTGTTCACATTAGAGCAAAATTCAAAATGCTGTCAAAAATTCAGGTTTTGAGATAAAATTCTGAAATTTTCCACACATCATCTACCATGACTCTAGAATTTTGTCATTTTTTCATGAACACTGAAGATTTATTTAGCAAGAATTTGCATGTATATGTGTTTACAGTACCGTTTACAGTCAAACATTTTGATGCACTGTAGGCTCAATTTTTGATAAATCAAAAATCTGAGAAATGTAGTTTTTGTAGGACAGTCTGAAGATGCTCTGTAGCAAGTTTGGTGTCAACTGAGCAAAAATTGTGGGAGGAGATAGTTTTAAGAAGTTTGACAGTTTTTGAAAAAAACAGAGTGATGAACTTCATATTTTTTAATAGGTTTAAATGTACAAAAGTTTCTTCAGTATTGGAGCTAAACAAAAAGTCACCTCACTGGAGCTGCTGCTTTCATTGTCCAAATTTTACAACCTCCACACCTCTATCACCAGGGGAACAGGATAATATTCCTCTGCTGGAGTAATATTTGACTCAGTATCATGCCTCAGCTGCAGACTTTGAATGAGATAAACTGTCAGGATCATGCTGGCATGTGTCCAGGGCTTCAGGGGTGAGGTCCGCCTCTAACTCCCACAGTAAGGCTGAAGGGTGGAGGATGCTTTCAGGGTCCAGTGTCTGTTAACTGTAACATTTGCAATGCTTTGTCCTGATGATACTGTCCATCTATCCATCCATTTTCATCCACTTATCCAGGGCCGGGTCACGGGGGCAGCAGGTTGAGCAAAGCACCCCAGACGTCCCTCCCCCCAGCAACACTTTCCAGCTCCTCCTGGAGGACCCCAAGGTGTTCCCAGGCCAGATGAGATATGTAATCCCTCCAGTGTGTTCTGGCGCTGCCCCGGGGCCTCCTACCAGTGGGACATGCCCGAAACACCTCAAGCAGGAGGCGCATCTCTAAGGCTGAGCCCAGACACCCCACGGAGGAAACTCAATTTCGGCCGCTTGTATCCATGACCTCATTCTTTTAGTCACTACCCAGAGCTCATGACCGTAGGTGAGGGTTGGGACGTAGATGGACCAGTAAATCGAAAGTTTGGGAGAGTTACTGCCTCAAGTAGGGGCGTTCAAGTATCTCGGGGTCTTGTTCACAAGTGAGCGATGGTAGTGTGCTCTCACTAAAAAGTAATGGCCATAACCTTGCGTCTTCAAAAAAGTAAAAACTATTATAGCTGCTGCACAGCGATGGGTCAGGTCCGGGCATTTTTAGGCAATTATGAGCAACAACCAGAAGAATTGGAAGACATTTAGGAATTTAGCAACACAATCTGCCTTTTGCATCAGCTGAGGCTTGAACTCACAACCTCTGAGACTAACAATCAATTTCTATCTCACTGAGCTCATTAGTCAGAGACAACTCATGTGTAGCTTCACAAATTGACTAAGCCAGACGTGCAGGTTTAGCAGCCGTCCATGCATGGAAAAGCAGATTTCAAACCACTGTAAAAAAAATTCAGTTATTAAGACAAAAATCTGAAAATACACATATTGCATCTAGACATCATGGAGATGTTGGTAATTTGTTTTAACAATGATTGATTTGCTCCATAAGTGAAAACTGATGTTTAAAATCGCCATTTTTACATTGACTCCAATTGTTCACATTAAACAAAATCCAAAATGCTGTCAAAAATTCAGGTTTTGAGATAAAATTCTGAAGTTTGCCACACATCATCTACCATGACTCTAGAAATTTGTCTTTTGTTTTCATGAACATTGAAGATTTATTTAGCAAGAATTTGCATGTATATGTTTACAGTACCGTTTACAGTCAAACATTTTGATGCACTGTAGGCTCAATTTTTAATAAATCAAAAATCTGAGAAATGTAGTTTTTGTAGGACAGTCTGAAGATGCTCTGTAGCAAGTTTGGTGTCAACTGAGCAAAATTGTGGGAGAAGACAGGTTTAAGAAGTTTGACAGTTTTTGAAAAAAAAAACAAAAAAAAAAACAGAGTGATGAACTTCATATTTTTTAATAGGTTTACATGTACAAAAGTTTCTTCAGTATTGGGGCTAACAAAAAGTCACCTCAGTGTAGCTGCTGCTTTCATTGTCCAAATTTTACAACCTCCACACCTCTATCACCAGGAGAACAGGATAATATTCCTCTGCTGGAGTAATATTTGAGTTAGATAAACTGTCATGATCATGCTGGCATGTGTCCAGGGCTTCAGGGGTGAGGTCCGCCTCTCACTCCCACAGTAAGGCTGAAGGGCAGAGGACGCTTTAAAGGTCCAGTGTCATACGAAACAATTTTTAAAAGTCTCAGGATGCGTTTGGTGTGTGCTCTGGGTGTCTTCCTGGCCCTGCTGCAGCTGTCCTCCTCTCTGCTGCTGGGAGCCTTCAACATCAAGTCGTTTGGAGAAACAAAAGCCTCCGATGACAAAAAGATGAACATCATCAGCACGGTTTGAAACTGTTTCACATTCCTTTATTCTTCCACAAACACTCACATTTTAAAGACAATATAGACCTGAGCTTTTGTATGGTGTGCAATTTTTAATTTCTCTTAACTATCTGGGACCCAAGAAGTATAAGAAAAGATGTCTTTGTGCAAGGGTGTAATTAAGTGTAAAACAGCTTATTTCAATGCCTGAACAATGTTGTGACTAAAAACAGAACTACAAACAATGCAACATGTGTTTTGTAACTCTTTAGGTCAGAGATCACTGTTCAAGTTTACACCTGTTCAGAAATGTTCATTTTAACACCTGAACACGGCTGTGCAAAAGCAAAATTGCAAATAATGCAAGATATCGAAAAGCTGTGAGATTTGTTCGTTTTTTAACTGTGAATTCTCCTTGCTCCATATTCCAGATGTCCTTTTGTCTGTAGGAACAGACAGTCGCATCTAATTTGCCTGTGTGAAATGCTGTGACAATAAAATAAAGTCCCCGTCCACATCCTTGAACGAGCATTTCCCTATAAAGTGTCTTAACTTGTTACTATTACTAAAATTATTTGCCATATTATGCAAAAATCAGCAATAAAATTTGATCAGGTTTTGTACTTTTTCCATTTTGTGCATTTATTTATTTTAATTTCACAGATAAGAAACAATGAATTGTGAAGACAATAAAGCCTCCACTAAAATAACATTTTAAGTCTTGTGTGTGATTTATCCTGGCTTCATATGAGCAGAGGAAATCTCTGCTAGCTGCTAGGCTAATTTATACAATGTAAATGCCATAGGCTTGTGCTAATAACGTTAGCATGTTGTATTTGTGGGGAAAATGTGTCCAGATAAAGACAAGTGTTTGTTTGTGAATGCTGCGAGTTATAGTGAAGCTGATTTGTGTTTGAAACTGTCTCTATTAAGCCATGTTTAATGTGTGTTTAATGTGTGTTTCACGTGTGTTTAATGTGTGTTTTGAATCAACTAAACTTTACAGCACTTCACAGAAACTCCACCACTGACTAGTATTTTGAACGTGTAACTGCAGAGTGACACACACTCACACACCACCGCACAAGTATAAATGCTCACAACGGTGTAGTCTCTGCACGAGCTGACGCACAAGTGCCCTTTAGAACAATAATGAACACAGATTATATAATTCAAATGTTTGCTCTGGGAGAAACATACTTTATTTAACGACACCAGAGATGAGACACGAATATAAAAAGGTCACCATATGCCACAAGAACATAACTCAGATATGTGTTTTGTGTTTTCAGATTGTCCGCCGCTATGACATCATTCTGATCCAGGAGGTCAGAGACAGCAAACTGTTGGCAACCGAGAAACTGATGGAGCATGTCAACAAGTTAGACGAACCACACACCACCTCACATACAGCATATTGCTACAAGACGTGTGGTGGCCTTTTTTGCTTCTTTTTTTTGGCCACATTATGATATTTGCTACGATATCCATAATGACGCTCTTCATCTGTATCTGTGTGTGTGTGTGTGTGTGTGTGTGTGTGTGTGTGTGTGTGTGTGTGTCCTCAGAGGTTCTCCTCAGTTCACGTACAATCGCACCTACAGCGAGCCTCTGGGTGACAGCACCTATACGGAGAGATACCTCTTCCTCTACAGGTGAACACAGACACCATTTTAACATTAACACTGTGTTTCGTAGAGATTCCCGGCTGATGCTCCTCATCAGTCAACAGAGACAGAATCATTTGTGTTTTAAATATTATTTTCCTTCAGCTCTGCACAGTGTTTATTCTCAGTGTCAGTGTGACTGCCAGAAACTAGAGGATCCTATACTGATGTAAAAGACAACACAAGTATCATCAGCAGATAGTGAATCTGTTCTTCACTGTTAGAGGGAGAAAGTTTACAACACCACAGTAAAACAGAGGTGGTTAATTTGAATCTTTGCTCTCCAGGGAGCAGACGGTGTCAGTGGATAAAAGCTACACCTACAATAATGTCGACGACAAGGGAAAACGCATCTTCAGCAGAGAGCCCTTCATCGTCATGTTCTCCTCCAAACAAACCGGCAAGCACACAGTGTGATACTGTCCTCTCACTGCCACGTACTAATGATGTAGATAATACATTCAGTGGGTGTTCAAAGCCCAAAATGAAAAACACATTTCTACTGAACTACACCTGTCCCTTTAACTAAAGAACTAAGCACCAGACTTGTTCTCTAGGACGAACTC
Organism: Epinephelus cyanopodus; assembly: GCA_026686955.1. Taxonomy (NCBI): domain Eukaryota; kingdom Metazoa; phylum Chordata; class Actinopteri; order Perciformes; family Serranidae; genus Epinephelus; species Epinephelus cyanopodus. The sequence continues at coordinate 2,919,350 of CM048929.1, forward strand.
TGAGGTCTTGACGTTAAATACTGTCTCACTTGTTTCAGTTTAACTCTAGTCACTACCACACAGGAAGTGTGTCAGCTAGGGTTGTTAACTCTGCCCTGACAGATATCAAAAAGCTGTACGCTCACCATTTGTTTGATTTCTTTGTGCTTCATCCAGAACTCTCAACTTCTCTTTTCTCATTAAAGCATTCCTCTCTTCTCTCCTCCCTCCTGTGGTGTAGCTGCGAGGAAATTTGTCCTGATCCCTCAGCACACCTCTCCAAAGGAAGCTGTGAAGGAAATAGACGCTCTCTTTGATGTTGTGACTGATGTCAAGACCCACTGGAACACCAACGTGAATACTCGTTCCAGCAAACACACCTACACACACTAAAATCAACTATGTAAAGCAATATTGTGTGAGATTTAGGGGGATGAAGTGGCATCTAGCGGTGAGGATTGCAGGATTGAGGATTCTTCTGCTTAGAATTGCTCATTATTCCGGAAGTTTTTTAACCAGGGGACAGCTAACTACGGTGGCGGACACCAAAACATGTCAATGGCGCTATCTAGGTGTTTTGGACTACTTTAGAAACATGGTAGTGCAACATAGCAATCACTGGATGAGGACCAGGGGTCATGTTTATAAAGCAGTGCATAGGATCCATACTGAAAAATGTACGTACGGACGCCATCTGCGTCACCAACTTTCCGTCTCCAAAATGTTCATAAGCATGGGATTCTCCCATCAAGTCTGTTTTTATAGATCACAACCTTTCATTCGGAAGTGGCGTACGCCTCTTTCAGGCCTCATTTTGTGCGTACGTAATGTTTATAAATGAGGCCCGAGACCTTATGGAAAGCCACTCAGCCTTGCAGCCAATTTTTCCCAGTGTCCACTTGTGGTATTGGGACATAAAAATTCCCAGCGGTCCAAAAACCACTTTCCTACGGAGACCGGGAGCTGACATGCATATGTTATTTTGTTTAAAACATGCTTTTTAACTCTTTTTTTACTATTTCACTGTTAGCCATAGTTATAAAACATGTTTTCTAAAAACGTGCACATGAATTAGAAAGCGCATGTGTGGTTTTTTTTTTTTTAAAAAAACATATGCATGTCATCTCCCGGTCTCCGTACTTTCCCCAGAGGCCACTGTTATAAAAAAGGACGTCTGTAAAACTGTTAACTGGACACCTCGAACTGCAAACAAGGTCAATTATGACTCTTTGAACTATGAGTTTTTGATCCATGGAGGTTTGATATTTGTAAAGTTTTCCCGCAGCTGAGAAAAGCAATTTAAAAATTTGTAGTGTTATATGTCTGTGAGCAGAGGAATGATTTAATCTTGCAGGTCTGCAAGAAGCCAAAATGATTGAACTGCTGTGTATATAATTACCCAGATAATCTGGGGTTTATCAGCACTTCTCCTACACTGTGCGACCCATAGAGCATGCAGACTAGAGACAAAAGCAACTGAGCGGATAACGTCTGCTGACTGAAGGGATGCCTTCCAGTCCAGCACTCCGCTAACCTGAATGGTACTAAAATGATTTAATATTGCAGCTTTTCTAGACTTTCAAAATGTTAACGGACCAAATGGATCAAATCCTGATGTTGTGATGCTCAAATAAACGTATCCCCTGATTTACAGACACCTCTTTTCCAAAGTAATTCACAGAAAAAAGACGTTTTGGGCCCAGCAGACACTCACAGGTGGAGCCAGTGGGAGAAACACTACTGCGCAAATTTAGTGGGCTGCAAAAGCCAGAAACTTTTTTCTGCGTATGCAAACAACTCCATTAGAATGAATGGGCGCTATCTCAGGGACCTGCTCCCTATGTAGATATAAACGTCTCTTTCTAAGCTGACGAAAACACAATGATTCTTATTTTCAGGTGATTATACACTCAAGAACACAGACTTATTATATTATATCCCCTGAATCCTACACACTGGAGCTTTAAAGGTGGACTGCAAAGGATAATTAGTTTGGTAACTTCTGAGTGGATGATGTCACTCTCCCTGCAGAACATCGTGTTGCTGGCGACTTCAACGCAGGCGGCGGTTACGTGAAGGACTCTGAGTGGCAGAAGATCCGCCTCTTCACCGACAAGAGCTTCCACTGGCTGATCACCAACGACGCTGTCACTTCAGTGTCAGGCACTAACTGCCCTTACGACAGGTACACACACACACAGGCTGCATCCCAAGTCCCTTATTTTAAGACGTCTGTCCTGCATCTCTCTCTGTCTCATTGTGTCATACAGATTACTGTTAATGTATCATACTGATCTGTTCTGTACGACATCTATTGCGCGTCTGTCCGTCCTGGAGGAAGGATCCCTCCTCAGTTGCTCTTCCTGAGGTTTCTACCGTTTTTCCCCTGTTGTTTCTTAAATAGCGATGATGTGAAGGTGATGAAGGAGACTCCGCTGACACCGTCTTGCTTGTATACAGAAAAGGTTTATTACAAGTGCAGCATCAAATCAAGCACCAAGGATTGCCTGAGAGAGAGTTCGAAGCCAATATGAACTGCTCTGAATAACAGCCCCAATTACCCTGCTTATATAGGTTGGTTGTTTTTGTGAAATGTGAGACAAAAATAAACAGACGACAGAGAGACACCCTAGTTGGACTTCAATTCCTAGCCTAGGCCATAAATACCTTCTTGACCCTGACCATATATTCCCCTAATTAGTCATCTGACCCTGGGTGTAGTGCTTTAGACACCACACCCCGTTAAAGGTTTTTTGGGGGAGTTTTTCCTGATCAGCTGTGAGGGTCCAAAGGACAGAGGGATGTCGTATGCTGTAAAGATACTGTTTTGGTCAGCGAATATAATGAGACTTGGGATGTACCCATAGTAACGCCAGACGCTGGCTGCTATATGAAGCAGATCCAGCGGTGCCGCCGTCATCAGGCAGGGACGTCGCTTCACATGATGCTTCAGTGGAAAGGACGTCTCATGTCTCATGTCTCATGTCACGCTCCTAGCGCTAGCTCCTCGCATTTTTTCCTAGGTGGGAGGGGCTAAACAGCTAGCAAATTCGGCTAGGTAAGATAACTAGCACTAATTTAAGAGACTTGGGACAGACCCCGTTCTACCCAGAGGTCTCGTCATCAAACTCGGGTAAGGTCCAGGTAGACCGAGTCGTTAGAATTGACGTTACAACGAAACCCGACAAGGAATGACCGGCCTGGATCGCCAAACGAATGCGGCATATGGCTGTCTCATGTCTCTTAATCAGCAATCCTCACTCCTAACTCCTGACTCCTTGCATGTTTTCCTAAGTGGGAGGGACTAAACAGTTAGATAAGGTGGTAAGCAGTAATTTTAAGAGACTTGGGATGCAGCCACAGTCACCTGCATGCACACTTAATTGCAGCCTTCTTCCTGTATCTGCAGGATCGTGGTCACCGAAGAAATGATGAGGAGCGTGGTGCACGGCAGCGCTCAGGTCTATAATTTCGCGAGTCTCCTGGATCCCAAGATGAAACTGGTAACGACAATTTCAGCTTTAATTCTCCTCAGTAATGTCATTCGCTTCAGCTGCAAAAAGCTGAGACTATAACAAACAATTTGGCTGGCTGAAGATCTTGTTTCTGGTTGACCTCCAGTAGTTTCTACAGCAGGAAATGACACTTCAAAATATCTGTGCCAGAAGTTCACTTCACTTCAGATTGGACCTGCGACCCACCAGTTGGGAAACACTGTTTCAGAGTACACAGTGAAACATGTTATACAAGGAAGACAATATCTGACTTCTGTTTAACTGTGAAAATCTTCTGTACGCCAACCACATGAAAACATTTCCTCTGTCTCCCTCAGTTGGATATCAGTGACCATTTCCCTGTGGAGGTGGCGCTGATTGACCAGCCCGGTGCTGCTGCTGCTGCTGCTGCTTCTAACTCATGACTCCCACAACGGTGCACAACACCTCCAGGCTGAATCTGAATTATGATCACACAGTGGGGGAAGTGACTGCTTCCATACAGCATCGAATTACATGACAAAAATAAATAAATTTGCCAAATCATTTCATTGAGATGTTGCTTCTTGGAACTGGCATGTGAACAGGAAGAGTCAAGTCTCTTATTGAAAGGCATAAAAGAGGAGGTGGATCTTTAGAAAAATAAAACTGCTCCACACATTTTTTGTCTGTTTTAGAGGGGGTCTGTTTCTCAGCAGTGTTTGATAAGCTTTTCAGTCATTGTGCTCTGTTGAAAGTTTAGAGTGTATAAAGGCTGATGATGGAAGTTTCTTTACAACTCCAGAATTGATGAAAAGGTCAAAAATCCCTCCAAAACGCCACATTAAAACACCAAGACCCTGAGGAACACCACAGAAAAACCGATGTCATCAAAAACTTTTGACATTTGAAGATTTCTTTAAGAAATCTATGATTGAATGGTGAGCACTTCTGTTCTGGAAACTGCTGAGAAACCCCCTTAATTTCAATATGTCTATGAAAGCCAAGCATCCTCTGAATGCTTGAGGTCTCTAGCTTGTGGTTGTTAAGTTTCATGAGGCTGTGATTATCCTGGAGGTCACTGTAAGTCATTTTATACAGTGAGGTCAATGTTCAAAAAATGGTCTTGCCTCATGAAATGGCTACTACGGGGGTCAACATCATCACACATGAATGAAACTGGCCTCAATAAATCCATTAGAGTCTCAGCTTTGCAGTTATACCCAATTCATGTAATTCTAAGACTGTTTAAGGATCCTAGTGTGCAGAAATATTCAAATACAATCGGCAAACACATTTGAACTACATGAGAGAAACTGCATGGGTTTGTCTCAGACTGCATGACACGAGGAAAAAGTGGGCATGTCTCTAAAGGGGAGCGTAGCGACTACTGTCTATGAAAAAAAGCCATTAAGAGGCTGAGTGCTGAAGTCTAAAGATGGGTTTTCATGGTGATTTATTAAACTAACAACTGAGATAACTAAAGCAAAATGAGATGAAATAATACGTGATTGTGGTTACGGTCAAATGGAAAATATTGGGGCCAAAACTCCCTCTCTTTGTCTAAAAGCTGCCACGCCAGTGAATGAACAGGTATGATCATGTGAAACCACACACACACACACACACCTGTGCCAATTACTACTGGAAGTGAAAGTGACGGAAGGAACGTGTGCAGCCTAAACAAATAATGAACAACAGAGGTTAAAAACACACTCTGGCTCCTACAGGGAGACTCGTGGGTACCTATCCAATCCATTTTCATTCAGATATCTTGAGGTGAGAGGTCAAGAGCCCCCTGTGAAAATGGCGGTGCCAGTTTCCCCCTCACCAAATTTGCTGTGTCATTTAATCCCCTACCCAACAAGCTGAAAGACAGTAACATCAGCCGAGGATGGTGGCGTCTCAGGGGAATAGAGAAGGCTAATAGGACAATATTTATTCAAACAAACTAGGCAAATGTTTCTCAGAGGACGTTTTTCTGTTGTCATTTTGTCAATGTTTGAAGCAGAACAACAAAAAGTGCGCTCACCTTTACTGTATCAAATACTTGCACATAAAACTGAAGCTGTCTGCATAATATAAGACCAGCGGTAGTAGTGCGTCCGTCTCTGTTGCCTTCAAAGGTGAGATTTTATTTCTCAAGTTCTGCCAAAAAGAAAAGTGACAATGTGATTTTGATCCTTCAGTTCATTCTTTAATAACCACACCTATAAATCCACTGACCACATAAATACACACACTTATAAAGATATTTCAAGCTCAAAAGAAGTCAGAAAAATGGACTGTGGATAAATCTGTCGGAGGCTTCGCCCACTGTGGGCTGTCAAAAGCACCCAAGGTTACTTTCATTTGTTGTAATGGTTCTTGAAGGTACAGTAAAGCTTGGCACTTGGTTGAGATCAGTCTGTGGCAATAACTGTTAACTAACCCCCTCATCACAGCTTAGCAACCGTAACAGGCACAGTAGGTGCGTCAAGCTTTGAATGAGTGTGACAATGTAGTGTCTGTGTTCCATTAGTCGTTTATCGTTCACTTCCCCTCTGAACTTGGCACGTTATTAACAGATGCAGTTAATCACCAAGTGCCTGCACGTGTATTAAAATTACCCACAAAAGACGCTTTGGCCTCACTGAAATTGGCCTAACAAGCTTACTGAATATTTCTCAAAACAAGTGGAACGTTTTGAAACTAAGTTGTGATTTATGGATGATGCTTTCACTATAGTCGGTAGAAATATGAGCAGAAAACACTTCTTTGTCACTGGATCATTGGTGTCTAACCCGGGTTTGTTTCCCTCGATGTCGCTGGTTTAACACTGCGATGAAGATGAGCTGCACTGAAGGATCTCAGGACAGCTGACACCAATGAACACAAGACACTGGGTTTTCAAGTAGTATTAATGTGTGTGTCCCTAACGCGTGTATGTGTGTGTCATCTTATAGGTTTCCCATAGTCCTCTAGCCTCGTCTCTTCTTCAGCATCTCCATATACATGCCGAGCGACTTCTGAATGGAGTCTTTGGAGATGAAGTTGACAAAGTGCTGGATGTCGGCCTCTCTGTTGGACGTCAGCTTGTCGATGGTCGGCTTCCTCATCATGGACTTGGTGAGTTGTCTGGCGTGGTCTGTAAGGTGAACACATCAACAGTTCAGCTCACAGATTATTTGTGTTTCTACCCCTACATTAATGCTGGTACTAGTGATTTGATCGGTAGCATAAACTTGAGTCTGACATGTGACGTGTGAATCAATATCAGTTTAATATACCTGGAATAGCCAACCACTTGGTCATCATCTGCGTGGCTGTGGGGAGGACCTGGTCTTCAGGTACCACCTGGTCCACCAGTCCTATCTTCAGGGCCTCTGAGGGGTTGTAGAGGAGGCCGAACTCCAGAGCCATCTCCGTCTGTCGGTGGCCAATCGTGTTGGACATGGTGTCTTTAAACCTGCAGACAGCAGCAGTGATTGTCAGTCAGTCAGGTGAAACAGTGCAGGCGGTTACCAACACTATCGCTTGTTGTCATACTCAATTCCATACCAAGGAGGTGCTACGATGCCCAACAGCGTCTCATTGAGGCCGATGGTGTAACGAGGGTTGTCGGCCATTATCCTGTAGTCACATGTCATTGACATCAGACAGCCACCTGCAGGACTGGAACCCTGTGGGAGGAGTGACGAGGTCGGCTAAGGCACAATCTGGAAAACCTGAGTTGTCCCTCAACCACAGCGACTACCAGTGGATGGTGGTGGTGGTGGTGGTGAGGGGTTTATACGTACGTTGATTGCAGCGATAGTGAGCATGTTGGAGCCGTACAGTTTCAGCCACATCTCCTGAACGGCTCTCCAGAACTCTCTATAGTGCTCTGGATTCTTCCCGTACATTTCCAAGATGTCCAGCCCGGCTGAGAACACCTTGGGCTGGCTCTGGATCGAAACAACACACACACACACACACACACACACACAAGGTAAACTGTCAATTTGTAGTGCATTATCTAACTAGATTTACCACCTCGCTGTTGTACGCCTCCACAGTTTATATTCATGTCTGTGAAAACATGGATGCTTCATACACATCTCCCCCCCAAACAATTCAGTGTCTGACCAAATGTCTCCCCTTCTCTTCCTGAGTTATAAAGTTGACTGACGGCCAGAAAAATGTTTTTGCAGAACATTATGATGTTACAGTGAAGTTAACTTTTGACCCTTTGGATATGAAATATTGTTGCTCCACTGTTTTATCCTATTCAACATTAGTGTGAAATATTGTCACAATTAGCACATAAACTCTTGAGTGAGGGCAAAAGACATGTTTTGTGAAGTCACAGTGACCTTGAACCTTCAACCACCAAATCCTAATCAGTTCCTTCTTGAGTCCAAGTGGATGTTTGTGCCAAATTAGAAGAAATTCCCTCACTGTTCTTGAGACAGTGAGTCCATGAGAATAAGACAAAAGCAAGGACACAGTGACCTTGTCCTTTGACCGTCAAATTCTGATCAGTTTATCGATGAGCACAAGTGGACATTTGTGCTGAATTTTAAGAAATACCCAAGGTGTTCTTCAGATATCACGTTCATGAGAACGCTACCAACAAGGTCAACCACCAAATTCAAATCAGTTCCTTCTTGAGTCTAAGTAGACGCTTGTCTCAAATGTGAGCATATTCCCTCGTGGCCTTCTTGATATATTGTGTTCACGAGAATGAGACGAATGCAAGGCCACAGTGATCTTGACCCCCAAATTCTGGTCTATTCAGCGATGAGTGCAAGTGGATATTTGTGCTAAATTTGAAGAAATTCCCTCAAGGTGTTCTTGAGAAACCACATTCATGACAATGTGACTGACAAGGTCACAATGACCTTGATCTTTTCCCACTGACCAGCAAAGTCTATTCAGTTCATCCTTGACTCAAAGTGGATGTTCGTGCCAAATTTGAAGGCATTCGCTTGAGATACTCCAGATATCACGTTCACAAGAATGAGATGGATGCAAAGTCACACTGACCTTGACCTTAGACCACCAAAATCTAATCACTTTATCCTTGACTCAAAATGGATGTTTGTGCCAAATTTGAAAAAAATAAAATAAAAATTACTCAAGTCGTTCTCAAAGAGAATGAGATGGATGAGTTCATAGTAACCTTGACCTTTGACCTTAACCTTAAATGCACGAAACAATAGTTATCGCTGGCACAGAGTCATAAAAATCGTCACACTTGAGCAGTGAAAATGCCTCACCAATGAAATAGCATTCAAAAACAGACAGTATTTCTTATAATGCCATATTATAATGCACTTGTACTACTACTTGTAATACCCCTGCTTTAAACAACTGTGTTTTACCATACCGAAGTGATGATGACGCCTCTGCAGCTCTTATCCATCTCCAGCTTCTCCACACTGATGGAGAGCTCCGTGAGGAAATCTAAACTCAGGCTGTTGACCGGTGGACTCTGTAAGCGCATCACCGCAACACCTACAGAGAGACAGAGAGGCTCATCTTTAATGACAGGGCTTTGACATAAATTCTCTACAGATTCATCCCAAAATGAAAACAAAATTTTATCCCAGGCTGCCTTCGATTGCGACGTAGGGCCACTGTTTTAGAGCCACAACCAAAGGTATCGCCACATTTCTTTCACGACGGTCATCTTTCATCTGGGACAGCCCAAAATCACACAGAGTATACCAGGCTTACACAGGTCTGTCTCCTGTAATGATGCCAACTGACGTCACACTGAATTACAACCTGCATTTTACACACATATTGATCAAACAGACCATTCAATGGCGACGCATTGTTCACCTGTGCTTTGGTCAAAGTCCACTTTAATCTTCTGCGAGGTGGAGTTGTTCCTCCGCTGAGCAACGAGCACGGGGGGCACACACACTCTGCCATTACTGCTGCAGGACGACCACTGGGAAAGAAGTCCTACACATACATACACACACACACACACACACACACACACACACATAGACACTGTTAGCAGATCTGTTACAAATAGTACATATCGACACATATAGGAAAACCAAAACAAAAATAAAACACACTGAGTTACAACTATCACAGCATTAACGTCATATTATTACAATACTGACAGTGTTTTTAATGCTTTAGATTACACTAATAAATTATTTTAATTAATCATTAAATTAAATGTGGTTAAATGTAACTGCTTTTTTAAAAGGACACGCATTTATTAGAAATATTTACTGACTTCAGTTGCAATTAACATGTTGAATTAACATCAATCTAATACACAGAAAAGTGGCTGACACGGAAACAATAAGAAAACTAAACTGGAGCAAAATAAAAATGTTAGTGTTAAAAAGTTAATTCCCCACCCTGAATGGGATACACATCGGTGTGGGAACTCATTAGTCTCTGACATTAGCTGATGTAAATCCACATCACATCGTTTAATGTGTTTTTCTAACATGTGACTATCCTGTGAAAGCAAAAACACTCATCCTCAAAATACCAATATGCTTGTCAGTTAACATGACCTCACTACTGTAACATCTGTATACTCACCTCTGTTTTAATGTTTGTTTTCTTTGTTTGGTTTTGTTTATCATTTGTTTGTTTTTTTATTTGCCTCTCCATTTGATGGTTTGCCATATCTGCTGCCAGGACTGTCTTTCTCATTTTTATATAATATATTCTATGATTGAAAACCCAACTAAAACATAAATGACAATTGCATTATTATTACAGGTTCAACTTCACAGCAATTTATAAGGTCATAAAAATTAGCTTCACTCTCAGGAGCTGCAACATTTAAGTGATGAACACTAAAAATATGTAATACATTATCTATAAATGGGCCATTGTGCATAATGAGTATAGTTTGATGTTAATACTTTTGTACTTTTACTTGAGTAAGAGTTTGAATTCAGGACTTCAACCTTATTTGTAACAGAGTGATTATAAACTTTAGCTACTTTTACTTCTTCCACCTTTGCCTGACATGCTGTGACACTGAGAGCTGAGGTGTAAATGCACAGCCTGGCATAGTTTAACAAGTTTATGTCAGATATATTCATTGATAGATAAAGTTAAGTCCCCTGCCATGTCCTGTGACCTTTGCCCCAGTTTCTGCAGGGCACAGCTAACAGAGCTAACACAGCTGACAGAGCTAACAGAGCTGACAGAGCTAACAGAGTTAGCACAACTGACAGAGCAAGTAACACATCCAAGAGAGTTAGCACAGCTGAAACAGCTGACAAAACTAATGAAGCTGACAGAGCTAGCAAAGCTAACAAAACTAGTAAAGCTAACAGAGCTAACTCAGTTCATAGAGCAAACACAGCTAACAAAGCTAACAGAGCTAACAGAGGTAACAGAGTTTATGGAGCTAGCAGCCGGAAGCGAGTCGGCATTTATTACAATATTTAATACATTCCTTTCTTTAAAATCAGGTACATATTCATACAGACAAACCTGAAAAGACAGTCTTGTTCCTCAGTGTCGCTCTTAAAGCCATTTTGTCCTGCTAACAAACAGTTTCACGCTCTCTGTGCTATGGGACTGGACCCGCCCCCCTCTGTCTCTGATTGGCTCAGGCACACTGCTGCCTGCCACTAAGGACTCTGGACCCGCCCTCCTCTGCCTCTGATTGGCTCAGGCATACGGCTGCCTGCCACTAAGGGCTCTGGACCCGCCCTCCTCTGCCTCTGATTGGCTCATGCATACGGCTGCCTGAACTCAGGAAATGCTCAGGTGTAAATAAATTATATATATATATATATATTATATATATATATATATATATATATTTAATTCTCTCTTTATCTCGAAAAACAAAAGCCTTCATACACACACGGGTGTTATAAATTAAACACTATAAATCAAATATATAAAATAAATAAATATATTTAACATCTTACAAGCAGTCACAGTTTTGATAGCTTTTTGTTTTTGTTGAATATTATTATTATTATTATTATTGTTATTTATAAATGAAATTTATGAATATGAAATTTGACCATTATAATAATTCATCCTGTGAGGCTTTTTCTTCTTTTTCCAGAAACAACACATTCCTCCAAAGCAGACAAAACCTCACAATACAATCACACATGTTAAGCTGGTAAATAATGAATTCAGTAACACTGTCAGGATTTGCTGACTCAGTTAAAAGTAAAGCACCAGGAACACTGGTACATTTGTTTACTTGTTTACATTCAACTCAGCTTTGGACAGATTTGGGAACATAGCCTTCATTTTTAAAAAATACTGATCACTCTGTGGAGTTCAGTCTCAAACACGCTATTTTCATTTTGGAGGCAATATTAATTCAACCTCTTGATCCTGTCAGGTACATTTCATATTCACAAATCTAAATTTGCAAAATCATCTCCCTCTAAGATTTTTTTGATTGAGGAAAGTTTTTTTTTTTTGATAACAAAACTATAGTGACCAGCCATCATTTTGACCTTTGACCATTTTTTTTGTTTGTTTGTTTGTTTTTACAATTTCTGCTCTCTGAGATGTCTGACTTTGTATTTGTCACTCTTTTTTTCAAATAAAGCTGATTTGCAAAGATAAAAAAAAAAAAGAAATCCTAGTTAAAGTTAATATCTGCAATGTCTTCCCACATGTGAGCAACAGATGATATTTTTTTAACTGTGAGGGGGAAATTATTGAACATGTGTTCGTAGATTTTTTTTTTTTTGATCAACAAAGGAACCTCTCAAAAGATCACACACCAACAGAGGCTCATTTTTAACAATCCCAATGTCTCATCTGATTAAAAGCACATAATTAACTTGTTATTTTTGGCAAAATATTATGTACATAACATTATTGGTTTAAAGGACTGCCCTCCTTTTATATTTTTGAAGATACTAAACCTTTATTTAAGACTCAGGTAATCAGTTGAGGGAGAGCCTTACTTTAAGTGATACTGAGTATGAGCAAAGACATTAATGATCCCGTCCTGCTGGCTGTCCTGTTTATACAGACATTGTTTCAGAGCTGTTACTAACTTAAATGCCGGCTTAAAGGTGAGACAACTCTGTTTGCTCATACCACAAATTATACTTTTTATACAGAACGACAAGGCGACATGGCGTGAAATTCCCACCTTGAAGAGGATGTGCAAAAGGGGCTATAGACTGTAGTGATGCCTCACAGACAGCCTGTCACTCAAATATGTGTAACCTTAAGCCTTAATAAATCATAAACCACAAGGTTTCCTAATGACAGTTGTCATGAATGTTGAAGTTAGCTATACAGACCAAAACTGCTTTCTACCAGGCTGTAAGCATGCTTATTTCCGCTGTATAACTGAGCATTATAACATGGGGGTCTATGGGGATAAACTCACTTCTGGAGCCAGCTTCAAGCAGCCACTCAAGCAACTTCAGTGTTGGCTTCATTTTTTAGCTGCAGAAGTTGCTGCTTGGTGACGTCACAGTGGCAACATCCATTATTTATACAGTCTATGGCTGCAATCTGCAACCTCGTCACTAGATGTCACTTAATCCTACACACTGCTCCTTTAAATCAAGGATCTGAATTCTTCCTGCCTGTTGTTAAACTGTGTACCAGACAATGAATGAAACGGGATTTTAAGAGTTTCAGAGATATCCTTGTCTTGAAACTACTACAACGTGGAAATTAGTTGGCACCGTGAAAAAGTCATTTTATAGGAACTTGTTATAAATATGCATGTTGGTGAATATTTACTCCTATGAAGTGATACTATGTAAAATCACTTTAGTGTACAGGGCAGTGCAGGCGGTTCAGAGAGAGATAAGGGGAGAGTGAGTGAGGGGAGAGACAGATGTGTGTGTGTAAGTCACCAAGGCACAAGTGTGTGATCGCAGCAGAGAGATACACCAGCGACAGAAGCTCCTCCAAATCAGTGAGTACATTATTTTACCTTAAATCCACATGTTTGTGTGTGTACATGTAATTTTGTTCAGCTGTAACCAGGATTGTACAGCTTCAGCTTCAGCTTGTTTAGCAGGTGAAGGCAAAAATGATAAAAATGACTTTTTAATGAGCTCATTCTCAGTGACATTGATGCTTTCAGTGATGAAAAACAAGAACAAAATGAATCAGGAATTAAAAGCATCTTTTAGGGATTTGGAACCATTAACTAACATAAAAACAACATAAACAGTGCATGTAGTGTTGATTTAACCGTCTCAAAGTGCACATCCTCTCTGCACGTGTGTCCATTCATATATGTAAACAGTATTTCATGCATTTATTTGTGTGATTTCCTGGAAGTGTGTTTTGTTTCCTCCAGACTTTTCCATCCTGACCATCTCCTCCAGTGTTCACTGCCATTGGAAATCCATCAGTGTGCGTCACCTCTGCACCCTGTAACCTGGGACACACACACCTCTCCCCCGCCGCTTTCTCTGTTTTCACGCTCTCTGTCCGGCCCCACCCTGCGCCATCATGGATCTTGTAGAGTTGGGAGACATGGGCAGTGGCTGCGAAGATGAAAACTGTGGCCTCATGTCTGGTTTCAAGAGGACTGCTCCAACCAAGAGTGTCACTGGAAGGAACCTCTGTTTGGACTAATTGAGTTAGGTGGGTAAAGACAGTAGGAAACAAATGCTAATGCATGATTTTTAATGGAAATTTAATGCTGCACCAGGCAAGACTTTAGAGGGGAGAAATCACACATATATTAAGTCTTTGTTCCTTTTGACTTTGGGTTAATTTAACTGAAGGAAACTGTGGAGAGAACAATTCAAAGCTCCTTGGCTGGATGTTTCCCCTCAGCCCATGTTTACATTTCATATGTATCATATCAGTGTTTCTAAAGTGATGTAGTATGTGAGCTGACTTTGTCATCAAGAGGTGGATGGTGTGACACCTTGGCGAGACACTTACCGCCCCCTTACCGCCTTAGCGCCCCCTTGCTGTTCTTCCACCTGGTACAGTGCACAAAAAGGGCTGTTTTTTACAGAGATATTGTGGCAATTCCTGCTGTGATAGTACCATGAAAAGCATTTTTATCTGAGACATTGCTGTGTTTCCAGCAGCTTTTTAGCCACCAAATGTGGATGTTTTTTAGTGACCCATTGCTGTGTTACCACGAGGCACAGTGCCACAAAAGCAAACTGCTGGGATAATGCCTCAAAGGGCAGTTGTTTTTTTAATGGAGGCATCGCAGCATTTTCCAGTTTAAACATTTTCCTAACAGTTGCTGAAACGTAAAGTTTCAACATATCTGCAACATAAAAACGTACAAATGTAATGTATCCGTGGTTTGCAGAAACATAGCATGCCAACATTTATTCTGGTAATTGGGTTGTTTCCTTTTTTATCTAATATTGAAGGAATAGTTCAGTAATTTGGGAGATATGCTTATTTGCTTTGTTTCTGATGGTTAGATGAAGCTCAGCACTGCTCTCCTGTCTGTATGGTAAATATGAAGCTGCTGCCAAAAGTCTGTTAGCTTAGCTGAATATAAAAAGCCCTGAAACCTGTTTTTGTTCATTTCCTCCTTTGCCTCTCTCCACTGGAGTTACCTATCTGACTGTCACCACTCCCTCCCTGTCTTTCATTTGGCACCACAGCTGCATGAAGGGGCAGAGCTGTCCTCCACATTATGTGTGTGGTCCACATCATCCTCCTCTTCATCTTCATCCACCTGAATATCACTATCTGACCTGCTGAAAGTAGCTGTCTGAGTCATGAAATGATTCTGTGTGCACTGTTCCTTTGTCTTGTCGCGGCTGTTTCCTGACGCCAGGAGGCTCTGACAGGTGCATAAAACGTAGAAAACTGAACCAGTTCCAGAAATTTTAATAACGGATGAAAGTTTGGTGAATTCGTGCAAAGACTGATGTACATACAGTTTTGGTAAATGGGCTGCACTTGTATCACACATTTCTAGTCTTTGGACCATTCACACACACACACTCACACACTGGTGACTGAGGCCACTCGTGTTTTTTGTTGATACTTCATTTCTTTAATCATAAGTGCATGGTGCAGAAAAATTCATTTTATTTTTTGAATTATTTTGGCTGACAATGTGTCCAGTTCTGGAATAAATACAGTGGTTCTGATGAAACATCAACATTTCTTATTCTAGTGTGTGTGACTGTCATTTACGTCCCACTGATGCTTTTCGGCCTCCTGGGAAACATTCTGACGATCCTGGTGGTTTGGCGCCGACCTCACATGAGAAGCTCGACTTACCTCTACCTGAGCAGCATGGCTGTTAGTGACCTGCTGATACTCCTACTGCTGCCTCTGGATCTGTATAAGGTACACACACACCTGAGTGTGACAGCTGTGTTGTCATGAAGTGTAATAAGGGTTGAAATGAAGATGTTGTTGTGTCTTCCAGCTCTGGAGGCCCAGACCTTGGCCCTTAGGAGACCTCGCCTGTAAGCTGACGGTGTTCCTCTCAGAGTGCTGCACCTTCTCCACCATCCTCCACATCACCTTCCTCTCCCTGGAGAGGTACCTGGCCGTCTGCTGGCCAATCACAGCCAAGACACTGGTGACACGGCGCAGAACAAAGGCTCTGATTGGCTGCCTCTGGCTGGGAGCGGCCGTCAGTGCGGCACCAGTGTTGGTCATGGTTGGAGTGGAGGAGGTTGGGGGAGATGAGCTGGGGCTCGTAGGATGGAGGGAGGACGGAGGGTGGATGGGAAGGGAAGGAGAGCATGCAGGATTTATGATAGGAGGAGGGGACAGAGGAGGTGGACACATGGCCTCAATGGACGGAGGATTAGAGGGAATAAAGTGGGGAGAGAAAGAGAAAAAGGGATGGAGTGAAAGAGATGGTGAGTTGAAATGGTTTGGAGAGGAAGGAGAGAGAAATGTGAGAGTAGAGGAAAGAGATGAGAGGAAAGAAGGAGATGGAGGACAAATGAAACATGATGAAGAAAAAGAAGGAGGAGAGCTGGAAGCTGGCGGAGAGCGGCAAAACAAAAAGAAAGAAGATGAGGGAGGAGGAAGGGAGGAAGGAGGAGAGACTGACAAGAGTGAGTGCCGCTGCACACACTACGCCGTCACCTCCGGCCTGCTGGCGGCCATGATGATTCTCTCCAACTTGTACTTCCTGGTGCCCCTCTGCATCCTGGGGCTGGTCTACAGCCTGATCGGACGGACGCTGTGGCTCCGTCCAAAAAGCAGCCGCAGAGACCAGAGTCACCGGCACACTGTCAAAATGCTGGGTGAGAAACACACAGTCACCAACATACACACGCACACACACACACACACACCGTCAGGGTTATTATCACAAGAACAAGAACATAAAGAAACAAACGACTTAAATACAAAAGCAAACAGCTCAGAATCACAGCTGTGTTTATTAGTGTTACAGACATCTTTCAGCTCCTTCAGGTATCACTGATTCTAACGTCCTCCTCCTTTTCTCCTCCCCACCCTGCCCCTCTGTGTCTCCGCCTCCTGCAGGAGTGATCGTCCTGGCGTTCATCCTGTGCTGGCTGCCCTTCCACGTGGGTCGCACCATTTTCTCTTTCACACTGGACACCGGCTCCAACAGACAGGAGACGCACACGGACACAAACTCACACTTGGACATTAACGCGCTCTCTGATGTCAGCACGGACAGAAATATCGACACACACGCTGTTACTGAACCCACGAGCCCCTCACACACAGACACACACTTCAAGACTGGGACGACGGCTGCGCACACTTACACAGAGGAAGATGACATATCCTGCGACACCTGTTCAAAGGGCGAAATCAACACAAACACTGATGCAGACACACACACTGTGACACCCACCGACCTGTACGATAACACACACAATGACACAAGCTTCAACGACACGCACGCACACTCTGACGCACACTTGGATTTTTCATATTATCTGTCTCAGTATTTCAACCTGGTGTCCTCTGTCCTCTTCTACCTCAGTGCCGCCGTCAATCCCTTACTGTACAACCTGATGTCTGCCAGGTATAGACACGCTGTACGCAGCCTCATACACGCACCCTCTCACACACACTCTCACACACACTCTAACACACCGTCTCTCCGCCTGCGCACATTCACGACGGGTCACTCCACGACCACTTTGTAAGGTCAAGTACCTGACGCACACACTGAACGCAAAAAAGAAAATCACGCAAACATGCACAGGTGTAAATAATAACATCAATAATGGGTAAAATCCATTTTGTGTATATAAACAAAAACTTACCAATTCATACACGTGTTGTATCATAGCAGAGATTTTATCAGTTAGAGTTGTGTTAGAGTTTTGTCATCAGTACGATGTACGATTAATAACTGCAAAAGTGCCATGATGCGTGATCATTTAACCAGTTAGTGACACTTACAAGTAGTGGTGGTTTTCGTGTGTGCTGTCGCATTTTAATTAATTTCCCAACATGATTAGGATCAGCCCAGTCGCCGGAAGAAAATGTTGCCGTTGTACGTCCCTGCAAACAATTTTAAGTGACGTAGCATATGAGCTGACTTTGTCATCAGGAAACCCAGTCTCACTCCGAAGTCGTCCAAATCTGGCACTTGGGCAGTGACTTGCGGCGTCAGACTTTAACAATTTGAATTTGCTCAGCGAGTCATTCTGGCGATCAGTACTGATGCTCATTACCCATGCTGTTGGAGCCGAGCTGCACCAATCACATCGGTGTATCTGATACAGGCGGGCCAGAGGCGAGCTAAACAGATGACGACAGCGCTGCAACGACGAAGTCTGGAATCAGTCAGTAAACATTGCAAGATGGCTACGGATGAACACCAGCTGTTTGAAACGGCTTTGGCTGCTACAATGAACGAGTTAGACTTGGCTTTTTCTCTAAAAGAGGAACAGAAGACGGCGCTCGAGTCTTTCCTTTGCAAGAAGGACGTTGTTGCTGTTTTGCCAACCGGATACGGCAAGAGTCTAATCTACCAGTTAGCTCTGCTGGTAGCTAAGCTCTGGATATGTCACCCCATGTATTGTTCTGATTGGTCGTAGTGTTATCCAATTGCATGCAGTGATATTTTCAAATGCATGCTTGGTGCCGCCCCTCGAGTTGGGCCATTTGCATTTCTCATAGCCAGACCCTAAATCTTTCTAGATTTGGGTCTGGATTTCTGGGCTACTGACCGAGTGCTTTTATTGTTGAAGGAAAAATCATCATTTTGCAGTGTTGTACCGACATAGTGCTTTTATTTTGAAAGAGACTGTATGTAAACTGTACATTTCCCGTGAAGACAGAAGCGTATTTTGAAAACTGACAATGCATGTAACAGGCAGAACTTGTCGCAAGGCCCAGAACGTCAACAGCCAACACACCGAGTGTACCTTGCACGTCGTATCTCGACATGGAAAGTCCATGACCAAATGTCGATGTGTGACGAGGTCAGAGTGAGATTGTGTCGCATCAGGAGAGGAGACATCTGCCAAGCTGCTGATCACTGCAGGTCGTCAAATACCGCCGCTGTGTCAGTGAGTGTTTCTGTAGCTGTGCTGTAAGTTAACAGTCTGACAGAGATGAAAGTTTAGTTTGAATCAGCAACTCTGTGAGAGGACACCGGTTTAAACCTCCAGACTAACATGTTGCACATGAAAACAGTCATATGGATAAGTCAGAGTTTACAATGAACCTGGGGACAAATCCTAGTTGGCTCACATTAGTTATTTGTTGAGAGCATAAATAGAGAGATGATGAGCTTTTCAGATGATGATCAGTAAGTGTGTGCTCGTAAATCAGCCCTTAAACCTGTCACACACTGCTGGAGACACGACACACACATTATTTTATACAACCTGTCACCTTGATTCTAATTTCTAACACACATGAATCAGCCTCACAAACATAATGACTTTCATCGACTCAAACTATGAAGTATAAAAATGAGTAAAATGTGACTAAAACTAATAAACATGTTTGTCTCGAGATTAAGACAGAATCTAAAATAGCTGTAAATAATGAACACTGGTTTTGTCCCCAAATGGAAGGCGAGTCCCCACAATGTTACCGTGCAAACAGATTTATGTCCTCACAACGCAAGCAATACACACACACACACACACACACACACACACACACACACACACAGATTAGGGCTATCATTCTGATTCATGTAGTTTCATTCTTGCTGATGTGTTTTGGTGTACCATGTATCACATTACATGTCCTGCTGTGTCAGATACTGATATAAATGTCTTTATTTGATTCCCACTGGAGGCTTTGTCACCTCTGCGTTACGCTACGTTATGTTTCCACCCATGTTAGCCTCCCTGTGTGTCAGCAGGAAACACCTCAGGATGGATTTCCTGAAGTGTAGTGGACACACTGGCCCGGCGGCGGAGGGACAATTGATTTGATTGGGTCGTTCTCTCGGACCATTTCTGCCGCGAGATCAGGTCCTATATGTTCGTGTGTAAGTGAAGCACAGACTTGATGGCAGTATCAGTGTGAGAAATGTTCCACATATGAAAAAATATGAATTTTACACAGATGCAGTGTGTAACATTATGAAGTGGAAATAAACAAGTTTTTGCTTTAACTGATTGCACAGTGTGATGCTGTAGAATAATGACACCATCAGTGTTTACACTGGTTCCCAACAAGCCTCACAGCTCTGTCTGCCACCAGATACAATCTCCCACGAACATAAAGGCTCCATTTACGGAACAAAGGAAGGGCGTGAACCATTGTGAGGAAAATGGAGCGATCCGGAGCAACAGTAATACTGGAAACGCTGGTGGAGATCAGGGTTACTGTGTGACCATCATCACATTTTGGGTTTACTTGACCTTAAACTTCATTCTACTGAACTCAGACCTGTTGTCCTCGTTCATGGACACTTTTTGTGCCATCTAGTGGCAGTAAGAGCACAATACACTTATCCATGTAAAAACAAGATGGCAGCCATCTCTGACAAGTCACAAAAATGGGCAAGGTCTAAAACCTGATCATGTTTTATGGTTGAAACTTGCTTAATTACGATTAATAATGTTTGTAGTTTGATATGGCAACAAATTTGACCAATTTTTGGAACAGTAACCAGCTAAAACACTATTAACTGGGACGTACTTGTTTGAGGACATCAGGACTTCATTATCGTTGACAGTGTTAAGTCTTTTAGTCCTTCTGATCCCAGAGAAATTAAAAATGCATATCAATCAAAAGTTCAGGTCTCAGGAGGACATAGCAATATAAAATGTTCCCAAAAAACAGAATAAAACCAGTAAGGATGATTATTATTATAGAAAGATTATAAAATACTAAAATATTGAAACCACTACAGACAACCAAAGGCCACTGAAAACATGTAGCCTTAAAACCTGACTGACATTTCTCCATGTTGTTGTTGTTAGCTCGATAAGACAGAAGCTATGCGTAAACAGTTTTCCCCTGTAATTTGGACAGGAATGGAAGCTTGGAGATGGGACAAAAATTGTTTTGTACAAGGCCAACTAAGTCACCAGAGGAACATGTTGGCTTTGTACGTTTCTGCAAATTACAGCTCCATTTCTACATCTCACATGTTTTATATCAAATCAACGTGTGCAAAGGGCTGAGTGCATGAGGTAACTTTGTCCTCAGGGGGTGGACAGGGTGATGGAGGGCAGAATACTGTTTAAGACTAATTTGTCTAATTTTAATTTATGTCACATTTGTTTTACTCTTGTTGTCCTTTTCTGTTTGGTACTGCTTTTTGTTTCGTCTGTTACTCTGTTCAGTTATGTTTCAGCTCGCTTTGAATCCTGAAAGCTCAAAATGAAGTTCATTGATTTAAAAAACAGTACATGGGCCTTATAGTGTTTCTCTACACTCTTATAGCAATAGGTCAAATTCGAAAAGAGAAATAAATGATTCTATGATGCAGTTTACTGTGCAGAGATTTACAGTCGCTCCCATAAAACATTCATTTCCCCAAATTGACCACCAGAGGTCAGCAGGCTGTCGTCTACAGGAGGAGTGAGGAAACAGCCACAAGACACTCAATGTAAATGAATAATAAAGATATTGATAATAACTGAAAGCACAAAGTGTTTTCCAAGGTGAAGAAAATACAAAAGTGATACTAATAAAACTGTCTGCATGACTTTGCACCAGCACTGGTTTGATTCCAACCTGTGGCCCTTTGCAACCTGCCATTCTCCCACCTCTCTCCACACTTTCCCGTCTCTCTCCAGCTGCATTATAGTAAAGGCAAAAAAGCCCTGGAAATACAAACAGCAAACAAATGCCTATTGATAAAATCACAACACATTTATTAAATGAATGCCAGCAAGCACTGACTTGGTGATTTGAAGGTCAAAAGATATTAAATCCTGCTTCAGTTTGGGTGTAAAGTGAAAGTTTATGGTAAAATAACATGTTCATATGTTGTAATTCCTGTTTAATCATCAATCCATCCAATGTTGTAATGTGTGAAATGAAAATTAAATGAAAAGAAGAAGCAATTCAGTTTTCTTGTGTGCGTTGCTACTTATTTACTATCAGGGATAATAAAACATAAAACATAACAACATAAAAATAGCCCTAATCTTAATATAGAAGACAATGCTGTTTCTGTAATTATGTGGTGGAAGTGCTTTAACAGTTGTTTGTTCAAACATTTGACCATGTTTTGGGCTGGTTTTCAGTTGGATCTTAAAACATAGTTTGATCATAATATTTTACTTTAACAACGTTATTTGTTATTAATATTCAGAAATCTTAATTTCTCCAGCAGTGAACAATATGTCATTAATTTGCTAATTATTTTAGCCAAATTTTACCTTTACCTTCCTCTCATATACATCTCAATTAAAAGACAAACACATATATCTTCAAACACTATCACATTTGAAAGCCTTTAAAAAGATAAACCAAAACTATTTATGTATGCAAGCTCTTTAATATTATACCCAATAAAGAAAACTTCTTTTGTGGGTTCAAGTGTAGGTTTTTTTCTGTCATGAAATTATCTAAGTTTTTTTTTCCCCCTTTAGTTTCTAAGTCTTTGTCCATATCCAATGGCATGCCCTGAAGAAGTTTGTAATAATTACAACATGTACTGGTTCAACAATGTTTATTAATAAAAGGGTTTTTGTTGTGCTGACAAATAGAGACAGACAACCATTCACACTCACAGTCACACCTACGGACAATTTAGAGTCACCAGTTAACCTGCATGTCTTTGGACTGTGGGAGGAAGCTGGAGCACCTGGAGGAAATTTCCATATAATTTTCTGTCAGAACCACAGGGAGCCACTAGAGGGCGTTTCAGAGCCACATGCTCGTCTGAGGGTGAGAAGAAAATTATTATTTTTTTATTTCTTTGTAGGAACTATTTCCATAATGTTGTCAGACACTCATAATAACAATCTGAACCTGTCAGTGGGGGGATGAACATTGTCGGTGCACTTTTGCTTACAGTGTTTAATCAATTCAATTCATCATTCATCCCACAAGTTTGCAAGAAAGTTTTTATACACTCTCCTCATATAACCTGTATCTGTGCTCAGAACTATGTGACCGGTCATTTTAAAGCACCGTAGCTGCATTACACTCCATTGCTCAACACACACTGCGACAAGTTGCACACACACATACACACATACACATCTACCTCACTGTGACACACTCACCAACAAGCAGCCTTAAGGTGCTACCTGCTGTTCTCTTACTGTCCACAGGGTGGAGAGAGTGTAAACTGTGCTCAGTGTGTCCTGATCTGTTCTCAGTGCAGGTCGGTCAGCATAGCAGAGGAAGGTCTTATCTCCATACTGGCTTTATCTGTAAGTGTCACCTGACGGCCGCAGAAGAGATTTACCCTGCTTAGATTACAATCATCGTGTATCAGCACCTCATCAACAGTTTGACTGTGACGATGCATCAGTCAGGTGCACTGGAGAGATTCTTAAAAACTGGTGACACCAAATCACTCATAAATATAAAGGGTTCATCTGTCCATCTGTGCTCTGTTAAAGATTTCTCCTATCGACTGCAGTGGCGTTTTGGCCATCGCCATCTTGGATTTTTGGAGGGTGGAGCTGTGGAGGAGTGAGGGGCAGATATACTTTATAGGCTTAATAAAACGTACCAGGTTGTAAACATGTTTATTTCTGCTGTAGAGTCGGGCATTTTAACATGGAGGTCTGTGAGGAGTGACTCGCCTGCAGCCCAGCTACTCTTTGGTTGCTTGGAATTGTTGTTATATTGTGAAGGACGTACATGAAACAGATAATCCTGCCAAAAAAAAAAAGAATCATGTCCCTCCTTCCCTCCCTCTTACTGCCTCTAATGGCATTTGGGAGACCTTGGCACAGCAGCAACAACCAGTCAGCGCTGAGGAGTCTCTAACACAGCTGTGAAGTGTGCGGCTGTCAAACTGTCAAACAAGGCAGCAAATCAAGTATGAATCAGTGGGTTCATTCCGATTTGCAAACCTTTTCTTTATACGTTTTAGTAGTAGCTGCCCTTAAAAAGTACATACTGTTGCATGCAGTATGCAAACAAATTGACCTTTCGCTAAGCAGACAGAGGCGTCTACAGTGTGTGTTTGAAGGGTATATCCATAATGTCAAACTGACTCAGCAGCAACAACAGGTTAAAAAGACAAAGATAGTTAGAAGCTAAAGCCGAACTATAGGCTACAGATCACAGTGTGAAAGTGAAGCACCACATCACTGCTGATCAACACACAAGACAATGAATATAAAGGGAAACTTTGCTCATATTGAACTAGCTGTGTGGCATCACAGTGTGTGCAGATGAACCGTGTTTGGCTTTGCTTTCGCTGCCAGCACCTGGATCTCTGCCGCTGGAAGCAAACAGCGTTCATCTGCGCACACTGCGATGACACACAGCTGGTTGAATATCACAAAGTTTCTCTGCTTCCCTTCACTGGTTCCTGTACAGCAGGGTTGGTCTTTGTTTCACTGTTATAATCATTAACAAGAAAAAGCAGCATGTGTATACATTCAGTAGGCTATATCTTCAGTAGCTAGCTAGCTAACCCGACACTTTTCAGGGTCTGATTTTGGTTTTGGAACAGGGAAGAAACGAATATCTTTTTCCAACCTCTCCAGGTATCGAGTGTCATTAATACACGACGTGCCCCAGGCACAACATTTAGCTCCAAATCCACAAAACCAGCCTGAAAATGAAGGAAATCTGTGTTGTTGTCGGACCCTGGTCTGAGCCGGCCTGATGCTACGTTGTGAAACTTAGCGAAGGGTCAATTGTGACGTACTATTTCATGACAACATTGCACCCTCAACTTTGATCCTCTTTCTCAGATGCTCATTACCTTGGAGTTAAAACAAAATGCCAATCACGCCATTCACAGGTTTTTTGACTTTCTGATATCTACTGCAAGCTACAGCTGTTGATGTTTCAGCCTGTAGCTACTGGCATATTGTGACGCTGTAAGTGGCTTGGTTCTCAGAGTATGACACTTTGCGCATTTGCTTGTGCATGTGGGCACTGAAACTGAACTACTGAGTCATGTGTGCCCTGAAATCTTCAATAAACAAACTGAAAAAAAACCCCATAGCTGAAACAACATCTGCCACTTTTTGACATTAAAAGCTGACGGGTTTGTTGCACAGTTTGTTTTCCAATTCTACTTTTTGTGAACTAAACTGACGGATTATTTTTCAGTGTAACGTTACCCACGTTTGGCCTGGAATCAATCCCTTTGTGAAGCTTTAAAAGAAGCAGATTGATTCTTGCCTTTTATATGATGCCACACCTCTCCCAGAGGTTACGCTCATTCAGCGCAGACAGTTTTTAACCTTTGCACAATAAACTCCCTCAGCACAGTAAACACATACGGGATTACAGCCGTCTCATTACCATCATCACTGTCCTCAGGCAGAATGACTACATTTTGTTTTGTTTGCAGTCAAACAGCGGGCAGTAATTCAGCCACAAAAGATGCTGTTCTTCCAGCAGTTTTGCGTCAGAGGACTTGAGTGGTTAATACGGTTTGTTGGCCAGTGAAGGGTTTCATTCCTGTCTCCATGGAGAGCACCTGAACAGCCCAGTGGTTGAGTCACAAGCAGGAGTGGTGGAGTTCTTGAGAGTGGCTGGTATGCACTTGATATGACATTGATGCAGCCCTGACAACCCCCAAATATGTGAGACAGCCTTCTGGTAATACCTCAGTGTGTTTCCATTTCAAGTATTTTTATCTTAGATAAAGTCTGGTGATGGAGGTAATGACGTCTGAGTCATGTTTTACCACTTTTCTTTCACCTGGAGAGTTTCTGCTGCATGTTTCAGCTTGTGCAGCAGCAAACGAAAGAGGACAGAGATTACTGTGAAGGTTAAGGCTGCAAATGAGTCTTTCATTTTGTCCTCTCTCTCGCACTATATGTGGTAGGATATGCCAGTAAAGTGGATCGCTGGGGCCAGTTAGTAATATGAGTGTGTGGACAGTGACCTGTGACCTGCATGAATTGACGTTTGTTGGCCATTTGGAGGCGGCACAACAAGCTGCAAGCACAACACTGAGTTGACAAGTTAGCTAAAGGCTCGGACACACCAAGCCCAAGGTTTGAGCAGAACCTTCCAGACATCCTTCTCCCCCATGCAGGCGTTTCCAGATGAGATATGTAACCCCTCCAGCGTGTTCTGGGTCTGCCCCGGGCCTCTGAGGCAGTATGGAGCATGAAATATATCAATGGTTTAGCGCAGTGTCTGCAGTGCTGCGGGCGCTGTGCCGGACCATGATGGTGAAGAGGGAGCTGAGCTGGAAGGAAAAGCTGTTGATTTATTGGTCCATCGACATCCCAACCCTCACCTATGGTCATGAGCTCTGGGTAGTGACTGAAAGAATGAGATCGCGGATACCAAAATGAGCTTCCTCAGAAAGGTGTCTGGGCTCAGCCTTAGAGATAGGACGAGGAGCTCGGAGTAGAGCCACTGCTCCTTCACATCGAAAGGGGTCAGTTGAGGTGGTGTGGGCATCTGATCAGGATGCGTCCTGAGCACCTCCAGGTACCTCCCACTGGATGGACATACTATTTTTCTCCATAATTACATTGGTCAGTTTAACTTTTCCTTTGGCCAAATCCAAAAGTGCTGAAATGGTGAACATGCAATTGAAGAAGTTTTATGTGCAGCTCTGCTCTGAAGGCAAACTCCTGTCATGAGGCTCATGAATGCTAAGAGTGTCAAAAGGTATTTGTGTCTTGTGCTGTGTTGATAAAGAACTGTCTGTCTGCATTCCTTACCACTACTGTAACCGCTGTGCGTCAGCCTTTTTCTGAAGTCTTCGAATTCCTATATCCAGAGAACAAATTCTTTGGATTGTCTGAGATCTTTAGTTTGTATGGCAGAAGTGGAGCTTGTAATGACATTAAAGTATTCAGTCAGTGGACTGCTGCGTAAGAGTCGTACATAATTCGAAGAGCTGACTGTGTGTGTAGCCTGGTTTGGCTCTTGGGAGTTTGTGTGTCCACCAGTTTGGTGCAGACTGAAATATCTTAACAACTATTGGATGATATTTTCACACTCATGGTCTCTCAAGGATGGATGAACAGGATTTACACCTGCTGAACATCATTCTGGGAACTCTCTCAGAGACCTCCTACCTCAGCCAAATCTTTTTAGCAAGGAGTCCTAGCTCAGGAGGGATTTAGGAAAATTCTCAGAGCAACTCTGGGCAAGGAAGGGACAGAAACTTTTACCTTAGAGAGGAGGTGTGGTTGACCTATTGCTCGGTATGATGCATTCTTTTAGTAGTTGTGATTGATCGCCTCTTTATGAACCAGTAAGGCGTGGGCATTCAGTGGAAATGAAAAGAACTGAGTCACAATATGAGACTGTGTAAAGCTGAAAACACCCCTGACACACACTGGGAGCATCAGGTTGCAGCTCGTCAACAGACAACCACGCACAGTTATTACTACTTTTACTGAAAGATCTGTACTTCCTCCACCTCTGTGTTAGCTCAAAATCACGTCTGGAGAGGCCCAAATTAAACTATGTTTCTCACCTGGAGAGCTGATCTCGCTGATGGAACGTTGCGACAGATTAAAAAAAATCACTGCAGCACTGTTGCGCTTTCAAGTTGCAACCTCAATCCAGCCAGCGCAAACCACAGCTCCACGGGACCAGACAGCCCTGGCTCCATATTGGATCAGCAAACTTTCTGTTGCTGCCGTTACACTGGCTAGACCTGGCGTTCTGCTGGCCACCACACCCTACGCTGGAGGGTTTGTGCCAGCCAAATTCTAGCCACTACAACCGCCATCCAAGGGTGACTCTCCACAGTGGGATTGTGGGGTGGCTTGCAACTATATTCTTGTCTCATTTGTGGTCTTATAATCAGAGAGAGAGGGGCAAAGAAAGTCTGAGTGAATGAGCTGTGTGCAACTCTACAATTCAATAAAATTATACAATTCAGTGTATAGCAAACACTGAGTTACTGTTTGATGCCCTGCATATGCCGGTGATCACCAGGCTAATCCAGCTTTAAAAGCCTTCCGCCCCTACTTCTAACAGTTTCTTCAGGAGCTTGAATGTTTGGTAAATAACTCTAATCCTTACCAGGATTTCGTCTGAACTATAAGCAGAAAGAGTCTCCTTAGAATTAAGACATCAGGAGCAACTCTTTGTACGAGGAATCTTTGTGAGTACGGCCCCAGCACACTGTCATTGTGAGCATGTTAGCATTCCAACATTAGCCTTTAGCTCAAAGCACCACTGAGCTGTGGACTCTCAGCCTTGCTCACATGATGCCTACCTCGACTGAAAATGTACAACCTTGCAGGAAAGAATGGATCGACGCTGTGGCTGAGATTAAATAAGCAGCGTCTCCTCAAACCTTCACAATTGCCCTTTAATTGTTATATCAAAAGAGATGAC
Organism: Epinephelus cyanopodus; assembly: GCA_026686955.1. NCBI lineage: Eukaryota > Metazoa > Chordata > Actinopteri > Perciformes > Serranidae > Epinephelus > Epinephelus cyanopodus. The sequence goes on from CM048929.1 coordinate 2,947,594, forward strand.
ACGTTCAAAGCAGGTGTAGGTGTTGCCCTGCATTCTACCGTGTCACATTTATGGACTAATATCATCGTCAACAATGAACGGCACCCGGGGGAGGAACCACACCCAAAGGCGTCAGAGGATTCATCTTCACTGTTCTAACTAAGAAAATGGAAACTAAATCTGTGTCAAGATTTTAGATGACGAAGAAACATAAATGTCACTTGTGTCAGCTGTTTGAGCGCTACTGGGAATACAAAAGGTTTGAATATGACCCGCGTGGTGTGTGATGTGAGTATTTGATAAGGTCAAAACATCTGACGTGAGTTTGTCAAACAGCTTTGTGACTGTGAGGAACATGCGTGTGTTCGATAAGATAAATGGCATTTGACGTTTTTGTTGTCGTTACATTTGGGTGGGAAGAGGATGTTGTAGGATCATGAAATGCCACCCAGGAAAGAGCAGCCATCTTTCAGGGAAAAGTTAAGCGTGTTCTCACTTTCTTAGAAGAGCCAGCATCATGTGGGTCAGACTGTAAAGTTGTTACCTGAAACAAACTCTCACACACACACGCTCACTCATGGGTGACGTGGGTCAGGATCATATTAAATTATGATTTTCATGGTTAGAGGGGAAAAATTAGATAAAATTATTCAAAGCTTTTCAGCTGATGATCAGTAAGTGTTTGCTCGTGAATCAGCCTTTAAACCTGCCAAACACTGCTGGAGACATGACAGTTTGTAAGTGTGTAGAAATTATTTACGAAAATATTTAATGACCATAGGTGAGAGTTGGGACGTAGATGGACCAGTAAATTGAAAGCTTTGCCCTCTGCCTAAGCTCCATCTTCACCACGACAGCCCAGCTGATCCATGTCATGCTCCATTTTATCCTCACGCGTGAGCAAGACCCCAAAATACTTGATCTCCCTCGCTTGAGGCAGTAACTCTCTCCCAGCCCAGAGGGAACAATCCACAGGTTTCCATCAGAGAACAATGCATGGCCTCAGATTTGGAGGTGCTGACTCTCGTAGGTGGATAAGTTTAACCCTCGAAACCTGGAGCGACATCACTTCAAATGCCTTTTGCAAGTATTTAAACCTTTGAAACCCTGAAATTGGTGAGATTTTTTCAAAAAGATGGGAAAAAAGGCAACGGATGACCTGCCAAAACAAGCCCACAAATTGCAAAAATTAATAGATTAAAATATATATATATATATATATATATAATTATATATATATATATATATATATATATATAAATATGTTTATAATAATAAATATTATTGTTACTTTTTTAAAAATTATTGTACAAAATTATAATTTTTAAAACACTTCTCAGGTCATTTCCTTGTTCTTTTTGTTTTTAACTTTCTCTTTTTTCTTTTTTTAAAAACAGATTTTCTTGTTTTAAATTTTCTCTTTTTACAAATTTCTTGGAATTTTTTTGGGGGGTCATTTCTTCTTCCGTCGCTCGTCGCCTTCTTCCCGTGTTTTTAAAAGAAATCAAGCCAGTTTTGCTGAGGTTTCAAAGGGTTAAGAATAAAAAGAAACATATGGAAAACATTCTGACTGAAAAACATTGCAACTAAAACTATAAAGGATAAAAATTCACTGAGCTGTGACCAAACCTAACGAGGAATTAACATCACAAGACTAAATGTAAAATATCTGTCATAATGAAGACTGCAGAGACATGACAGTCATATCAGTGTTGCATCTCACTCTTTGCAAGACACACAAAAAGCTCATTTCCCACACTTTTCCTTTAAAACCAAAAACAAACACACATGCACCCTCCTCCTCTTCCTCCTCCTCCTCCTCCTCCTCACACAGATACAGACACACCTCCTCTCACTCCTCCTACACTCAGCTCCTGCCGCACAGTCACCTCCCACTATAAAACCCACAGAGTTTCAGTCACACTGTCCACAGTCAGATACAAACCGGTTCACCATCAACCTGTCTGTGTCTGTGCGTGTGTGTGTGTGTGTGTGCGTGTGTGCGTGTGCACAGGGAGAGAACAAGTCGGAACACTTCAGATCTCGTCAGATGGCAGCAGCTCAACATTTGTCTATGCTGGTGTGAAATGTGACGATCAGTCTGCGCTCAAAGTCTTTGTCACATTAATACAGGCGCGTTCATGTAGCTCCAAACAGCAGGATTACAAAGCGTTTTTATTATAAGAAGATGAAGCCATAAATTCAGTGTGTCGCGAGGTGGAAGCTGTTTTTACTTCAACGATTCCTGTCGAGATGGAAAGTAGCAACACTCCCTGAAGACGAGATGGGAAAATGGGAGTTAACTATGGTGAGTCTGATGATTGATGTGATGTAAGAATAAAGTGAAGTCAGATAAGAGTGGATTTTATGTCCATGGAGCTAATCAGGGCTACTCAGCATTTACTCTGTGATCTGATAAATGCAAATAATGTCCTGATTAATATGTGAGGAGATTCCTGCTCCTCAGTCTTTACATGTGAATACAGCTTTTTATAATCTGTGTAAATCTGCAGGCTGTTTGTGCTGAAGCTGCAAAAAGTCAAGCCTCAGTTTGTGCCTCTCATATATTAACATTTAAAAGATTTTATGAATAAATAATACCTGGCGATGCATGAAACACTCAGAAGTTATTTAAGAAACATTTAATTCTGTTGTGAGGAATCCAATCCATCTGGATGAACATCTCTGTCTCACAGCAAAGACAAAAATTCCTAACCTGGTTCTCAAGTTGAATAACATTTCCAAATCTAGGTTGCGAGACATGACCATGTCCTTTTTAAAAATACATATTACTATTATTTTAACTTGGGCAAATTATTGATGTTTCAATTTGTAATATAAAATATTTGAAAAAAAACCCCCATCAATATAAGTGATATTAATAAGTGGTAAGGGACTGTTCTTTATTTATTAGAGGAGAGGGGTGGCTCAGGTGTGACTTCTTTTTTTTTTTTAATTAGTAGTATTATTATTATTTTAATTGAGGCAAATATTGATGTTTCAATTTATATTGCACTATGAAATACTGAAGAAGAAAAAGAAACACTACTGTAAGCAATATTAAAATGTGGTTTGGGGACTGTTCTTTATTTATCAGAGGAGGGTTGGCTGGGGTGTGACTTCATTTAAAAAACAATATTATGATTATTTTAACTCAGGCAAATATTCATGGTTCAATTTGTATTACAATATCAAACACTGAAGAGAACACTGAGTGCATGGCAGAAAATGCACGACCGTCCCTCCACCACAAATTAGTTCATAGATTTTTTAAAAATTACATTTTGATGTTTGAATGTTAAAAGTTAAAAGCTGAAGACGAAATGCTGGAATCTCTTTGTCTTTGCATGCTTGTTAATTTGTGCCAATAGTTTATTTTTTGGCAACATTTTAAATGTAGAATAAAGTGATTTTGATGAAATATCACTATTTTTTAGCTCAGATTGTTTTGACAGAAGCGTTCGTTGCACTTTATGTGTCCGAGGACTGTCGGAAATTTGGAAATACAATTTGTTTTTTACAGTTTCCGGCTGTGATAAATGATGTAATTTTCATATATATGCTGCTTCCCAAGCCAAGTTAAAAAACGAAGTCCCTCCCCAATGTTTAAAAAAAATTATTTGACATGCCTCCCCCTCATAAATAAGGAACAGTCCCTAACAGATGTTAAATATGGTAAGGGTTTTAGATGACCTTTCAGTCTCTCTTCACTGTGTGTTTATTTTTCTGCTCTGTGACTCACATTAACGTTCACACACCAGAGGCACAGACTGGGCCTGCAAAAGGTCAAGACTGTGTTTACCTCCCTGTCTCTCCCTCATGACAGCTGAATCCTCCTGCTGCTCCAGGATCTGCTTTTCCCCTCGTGTTAGCTGCTGTATGAGGCCGACACAATCAGATCTCCACAGATAAAGTGTTTTCTGATTCAGATTTGTCCGCAGTGCTTCGTACCACCATCACTGAAACTGAGTAGCAGTGGGACACAATGCACAGCCAGTTTCCCATCTGTGTTGCTAACAAACGAGTTTCTATGAGGGACAATGGGGTTTGTGTGATACTGCTTAGCACCAGCAGACACTGCAGCCAAACTTTTGTCTCTGCATAAAGACATTTAAATGGTCATTTACATATGAGCTTGTGAACCCTCCCAGCTGGATGTTAAATAATTGTTGTGAGCGATGCAGTGATGCTCGCTGTGTGTGCAAACATGTGTAGCTCAATTAGAAGAAGATGTAATTATATAAATAATTCAGCTCCAACAGCTCAGGACACAAATGATTTCTGATCTGAACAGAGCACAGGAACAACTATAGAACGTGTTTCACTGCAGGGTGTCTGTATAGATTTGTGAGACACATTAACCACACGGATTAGACACGGGTCATGCGAGACATGTTCCTGGCGCCTGGTGTTCTAATGCACATTGCACAAGGCATTTAAAGGAGCACTCCACCAGTTTTACTCATGAAGTTTAGTTTATGTAGGCCTGACAACAGATATCACAGTTGCAGACAAACTTCCAGTGTTGGAATAAAATCATGAGAGTTCCATCTCAGTTGGTGCACCTTACTGTGACCTCATTCGTCTGGTGTGACACTTCACATCCTGGACAGGCTGGAGAACAGGTAAACCGTAGAGCAGAGCATGGAGGCTTGTGACAACCTTTGGTGGTTACTTCTTTTTATACATCTCTTACTTATTCAGTCTCTTGTCTCTTGTCTTGTCATTGCATCCTGCCTGTAAAGGAGCTGAAATTAGCGCATTAGTGCTGTGTTCCTATCAATGCCAGTTGGAGCTGGAGCTGATAAATACCTGTGTCTACTGCAGAGGGATTTGACCGGGGTGTGAATGCTGAAAAGCCAGATGTAAGTGGGTGTTAGTGGGTTTTCTGTGCAGTGCAAAGAGGCTTCAGTCGTGCTGTGTCGTCATGACTGTGTGAGTTTTTTCTCACATGCCTCCACGGCATAGACTTTAATAACTAGATACCAGACTTTGCATTGTGACGACATCACAGATTTTTAAATCAAGTTTCTCAGCTCAAGGGAATTTTTGCAGATAAAAACCTCCATAGATCAAAAATTCATGAAGAAAGAGTCGTAATTGAGCTTGTTTGCAGTTCAAGGTGTCAACAGTTTTACAGACGCCTCTTTTATACTGGTGGTTAATGGGAAAGGTGCTTTTTCGGGCTGCAATACCACAAGTGGGAAGAATAGAGTGCGAGGCTGAGGGGCGTTCCTGCAGGCTTGGTCCATGGAAAACATGGAAGCTATTGATTTATTGATTGATTGGGGGCCACATTTAACAACAACAAAACTACATCTAAACATCTGTTTACAAACTCTCACAGAACTCGTGCAGAATAATCCAAGTCTCATTTATTCAGTCGTAGGCTCAGTACTTGCAAAACACAGACATTTCCGCTGTAAAACTGAACTGAAACTTAACTGATACTTAACTGATAAGTGGAACTTATCAGGTCATTTAGTGGTCTAAAACAGTCTTTACCCCTGCCGTTAAATGCTGCAACATGCCATAACATCAGTACCTCACAGCTGTTAGGGCTGTGATGCAATAGTCTAACGTGTTTTAGTCAATTCCTTGCACATTTTGAGACCTTACAGAATGTTATTCAGCATCAGTCTGTGTTTTGAAGATGTGCTTTACCGTCATTACGCAGATATTTGCAACCTCAAGAGCCACAAGTCCTTGAAGGCCCACAGCTTTTCTTTTTTTTTTTTTTTTTTTTACCATTTTAGATCCTTTTATTTTTTACCAGAAACAGCCCTGAAGTTGAAATCGCCAAACCCACCAGACTCCATTCAAATAAACAGTAATTTAAGTGTGTATAGAGGCAGCGTACTTTCACATCTCACTGGGTGAATTTAAGGTTTATTTCAACCAGAGCAGATTGTTGGAACAGCGTAAAGACAAACAAAGACTTCTTTTGGGAGGTTTATTTTGTTGGTGTCGACGCTGATGAAGTACGTTTAGCAGCACTAAAATTGCTGTTTATTTGAATGGAGTCTGGTGGATTTGGTGATGGTGATTTCGGCGCTGTTTTTGGTGAAATAAAAAGGATCTCACTCTTTAACAAAAAGGTCTGTCTGGAAACGAATCATTTAAATGACACTTATAATGCCAACGTGAGCCTGAATGGTTACACTGCAGCCTGACCTTTTCGGCTGCAGCACATTCGCTCAGTACTGGACCAGTTTAAAAAATGTTGTTCCTTTTGGTCATTTCGATACAAAAAAAAGAGAAAAAACAGGGTGCTGGTTGAAAAATATCTTAACTCTGGATTTTAAAGTTTATTTGAAGTGCAAAAAAAGCCAGACAGCGACTCCACAGCATGGTAGCAAATGCTTTGTCTCCTCCTCTGTTTTGTGGGCGTTCCCATAAATGCAGACTGTATCTATGCTATTATGTTGCATTATGGGTAATGCATTATGGGCAGTGCGTTATGGGGAATGTAGGTTCCAGCATTTTTGGAGCTTCTTTCATACTAGAAACAAAAAGTCAGGCTGTTGCTTTAAAGGAGGATAAAGAGGGAAGCTACAGGTGTCTTAAGGCGTGAATGCATATCTTGTGTTCTGCAGTTGATGTACGGTATGTTCTCTTTGACAGGGTGGATTATGAGACAATGGGCCCCTGGGCACAGATACGCAAAGGGCCCCGCTATCTGTCCTACATAGGAGCCAGACACACAGGCTTTGTGGTGGTTTTGTGTCTATTTGTAGTCGTTCTGTGGCTTTGTGTCTCCTCGCGGTTGTTTTGAGTCTCTGCCTGGTCGGTACATTTTAATTTGATGTTTGACATTTTGCAAGTAGGAGGCCTGCTGACACTGTAGGTCCGTTCAACAATCCATCCCTGCCTCTTGGATTTGATTTTGAGTCAGAAAAGGTGAACAGAAAGAAAGAAATGGAAACTGATACCTTCATTATTTGCCCTCATGATGCAGTTGGTGTTCAGTCCTCACTGGTAGTAATTTATACACATATTGTTCAGCGGCTCCTTTAGAACTTTTTAAATTATCCGTCGCAGCTGTTGTGTCGTTACACTTAATATTCTGAGAGCAGGAACAAGGCGCTCAGTATTCACGTTTGATTAACCCTGCTCCCCTGTGTGTGCTGCCTCGAGTGCTGTTGAGCACTCTGGAGGAGCGACTGCTCGAACACTGATTGATAGCCTCACTGAGATCAAACAAGGTCTGACCTCGTGTCTGAATATGTAATGAAAGCAGCAGTACGTCTGAACAACGTCATGACACATGGTGCTGCATCAACAGCCTGCAGGGCTCGTTTTATTGGACGCTGGAGGATAAATAATGCTGACGGAAAGTCGCTGACATTTAGGCAATATTTTGCTTTGGTGTACTATTTGATGTGCTAACCTTTTGATAATCCCATATTTGTCCGTAAACATTCATGTTAACCTGCAGAATTCTGGGAAGGTTCAAGTTGCTGTGTAGCAGGGAAATTGTTAAATCCAAGAACTGGCAAACAGCAGGTGGAGTTAATTATTATCATTACACATTTAAGTGGTCATTGCAGGTTTGAAGTGATGGTTATGAGTATAAGCAAATATTGCGTAGTCATCGTGGCTCACATGGATCAGTGTGAGTGGCTGTGTGCTGGTGTGTCACTTGTTTGTGTTTGCTGTTTGCTCATGGAGGCTTTCTGCTATTTTTACCTCCTCAGGGCCAAACCTCTGACCCTGATGTTGTGAGCAGTAACAGTACTTGATATATATTTGTGTATTTGACCCGCACCTGTGTATTTGTGCGATGCAGGCAGGGCATTGAAAACCTTGAAAACAGTGCAAAACCCTTAGTCACTGTTTCTCCTTCTGCTGTCCCCAGAACCCAGTGCAGGAATGGGGTGAGGAGGTCGAGGACGGCGCAGTTTATGGAGTCACTCTGCGTCGGGAGCCCGTCCCCTCCTCCCCCGACCCCAGCGAGAAGAGTCCATGCTGCGCTTTTGTGCAGTACCGAACCTGCAAGGTGCGGCGTCTGAAGGCCGCGACCCTGGACCTCCTTGTGAATCACCTCCTGGACCCCGTCTGCCAGGAGCAGGACTACGGCAGGATCTTCCTCTCCACATACAGGACCTTCACCGGCACCTCAGAGCTCATTGAGCTGCTCTTCCAGAGGTACAGTCATGTTTTTGTACTGCTGTATGTCAGGTTTTGTCAGGTTTGTTGTAATGGAATAGTGTGACATTTTGGGAAAAACACTTAGTGGCTATCTTCTCATGAGTTAGATGAGAAGACTGATATCACTTACAGCAAATATGATATGGCTGGCAGCTGGTTAGCTTATCTTAGTTTAGGGGACTACCCTGACTAGGGATTAAAAAAGCTAAAACAAACTTGAAACATCTTAGTTGGCATACAGATATGAAAGTGGCAGCCTGTCAATTTTCTAATTTCACTTTCTACAAGGAAGCGAATAATTGTAATTCTGAACAGTTGAATTATTCCTTAAACAGTTAACAAAAGCCCTTTTCACACAGGGCCGCCAACAAATCCTCGTCGTCAAAATGTAACCCCCCGTCCCATCCAGCTGGCACACACACCAAACCAACATTAAAGAAGCAGCGGTGACAAAGGCCGACTGTTGCGTCATTTTGCATCGCCTGTGTCTCGACCAAAAAGTTGCACCGGTAAACACCACAAAGACGACAGCCAATGGCCGGCCAGCACATATGTTCTTGGACTACATGAGAGAATTAACCCTCCACAGCAGCAGGCGGTAGTAATCTGTGTATGTCATTCGAAAAGGGAAACCGGAAGACCGACAGGACAGATTCAAGACACTAGTTAGCCAGTTAGCACGTTAGCACAGTCTGATATTATAAAGATAGATGATATTTACCGTGCACCAGTGAACTATAACTCGAACACTTAATATAACACATTTGTTTTGCTCTCACGCCCTTTTGACTGTAGCCATTTGTTTACGTTCCTCACTTCTGTTTCTCTTCTTGTGTGCTGAGGGACACTGATAATCAGAGTGGTTTCATCACCGCCATCATGCTGAAATGACCGGAAAAAGCCAACTAGTGCGGGTCACGCCGCACAAATCTAGGGCAACAGATGCTCGCTGACAGCCAGACATTGACCAGCAGCCGACCTTCAGCTTTGTGTGTCAGGTCCGTTACACAGATGTCAATTTGTGGCTGTTACTGCCTCTGCTGCTGGCTTAAAGGCGAGACAACTCTGTCCCTTCATTCTGCGATTGTACCTTTTTTATAAAGAACAGCAAGGCGGGATGGCGGGATAATTATACAGGGTCATAAATAAGACTTTTCTCCTCATTCACACACACTCTGCTTTGGTTTCTCCCTATTTTAGCTCAGTCTTTCTCTGGTTATTTTCCACCCATCAAAAAGTTCAGTCTCCATTTTAAACATGATGAAGAGCCACAGGTGAAGAGTCCTCTCCTTTGTGCTCGACTCTGGGAAAACATCTCGGGTTGTTGCACATGCAGAGTCACCAAGTTGCGTCAGGATCTTTTTATACATTGTTTCCCTGACAAAGCAACCGTCTCCCACCTGCTTTGATGTCGTAATAAGTACCCAGCAGGTGCTCATTATCTTGAGGCTTTCGACAACAACCATTATGCACAGAGCGGTTTTTAGACTGTGGTTAGCATGTTTGGAGGTCAGTTTAGGATAGTTGCAGGGTAGGAACAAATAATAATTAAAATAAAATGCAGAAAACAGCCTGAAGAGTGAGGCCATGTCTGTTTTTACCCCCAACAGAGACAATGCTGTGTCAGATCTGGACAACAGTGAATGCTACAGGAGGTAGGTGGATGACTTTCGGACCTTTAATTTTTAATATGTAACTCATGGCTTAAAGTGTGGTTTAAATAGTTGAAGTATAACGATCCTTCCGCTGCTTCCTCAGCCCTCTGCTGGCCTTTGTCCAGACATGGTTGGATGATTACAGCGAGGACTTCAGGGATCCTCCCCTGCACCCGGCGCTCAGGCAGCTGTTGGATCACCTGAGGATCAGCTCTGCAGTTCATGACAACATGCGCAGCCAGCCGAACTTTAGCTCGCTGGCTGCACAAGCTGAGGCACTGCTCATGAGGTTACAGAAAGAAGGTGATCCTCAACAACATAACATGACCAGAAATAATAAGGCCTTTGCCCATGTGCTGCACCATCACACCAAATCCTCTGCAAAAGGTCAAGCTCACTATTTCTGATTCCTTCTCTGTGTCTGATTCAGGATCTGAGACAAATGTCAGTCCTGCCCAGGCAGATCTGGAGCACGACGAGGAGGCTTCTGGTGACGAGGATTCAGGATGTGAAAACTCTCTGGATCTAGGCAGCATCATGGATTTCTCCGTCTCAGCCATTGCAGAGCAGCTCACCCGAATGGACTCCGTACGTGAGAGGATGTTTTTTACACGTCTCTGCTTCACGTCTGTAATTAAAGGCTGATGATTGGTTTTCGTGTCGTCTTTAGGCTCTGTTTGTCAAAGTGGTGCCGTACCAGTGCCTGGGCTGCATGTGGTCGCAAAGAGACAAGAAGGAAAACATGTCTCCAACCATCCGGGCCACCATTGCGCAATTCAACGCCATCACCAACCAGGTCATCATGTCCCTGCTCTGCCAGCCGACAGACGCCACCTCTAGTCCCACTTCCTCCCGCCGGCCTCTCACTACGCCAGCTCAGAGGGCTCGCATCATAGAGAAGTGGATCAGAGTAGCTCAGGTCAGTCAGGAAGTTGAGTTCTGACTCCTGGTTTCAGATGGTTTTTAACCCTCGGCGGAAGTACTTTTCTATCATGGATGGTTACAAATTTATTTACAGTAATACTCTTACAGAACATGTCTAACGTAGCATCGAGGCTGTGCTAGTCTTTAGAGGGTTAAAGGGATAGTTCGGATTTTTTGAAGTGTGTTTGTGTGGGGTACTTATCTATAGTCAGTGTATGACATACAGTAGATGTCAGGCAGGAGGCCCTCAGCTTGGTAAATCTAAGCATTGCACACGTATTTCAGCTACTTAAAAAAGTCCCGCCCAAAAAAACTATTAGTTTAGGTGTACGCTATATTGAGAGTATTTTAATCGCTTAACCTTTCCGTCAGAATGCCATTTCCAACAGGGAAGCCATTAACGACTTTAGTTCTCCAACTATGCTCTCGTCAAAGCCACCAGACTCCATTGAGAAAAATGGCAATTTTAGCCCCCTGATCACAGCAGCCGCTCGTCTACAGCTGCTTCAATCAGCTAGTTTGTTTGTGTTATTGTGTGACTTTGGTGAATCTGAACTGACTGTTTTAAACACCACAGTCACACAATAACACAGATTTAACTCACTGATCAAGGCTGTGGTCGACCAGCAGCTCCTGTGTTCAGTGATGTTATATCGCCGTTTTTCTCAATGGAGTCTGGCTTCGAAGAGAGCGATGTAACAGCGTCATTTTCCCATTAATATAACTGTCTGATATAAAGGTAAAGCACTGAAAATACTCTTAATGTAGCGTGCGCTCTCACTGATATTGATATTTTTAGGAAGGTTTTTTTAGACTCCTGCCTGCTTCTCCAAACTGGAGATGTGCCAACCGACATCTACCATTTGTAACATACTGTTTATGCATACGTATCTGAACTATCCCTTTACTGTATGCTGGTGTTAAGTGAATCCACTGAATGCAAGTTGTTTCTTCTGCAGGATTGTCGTCGGCTGAAGAACTTCTCGTCTCTGAAGGCGATCCTGTCGGCCCTTCAGTCCAACGCAGTCTACAGGCTGAGAAAGACCTGGGCTGCTGTCAGCAGGTAGGGCTGGGTTACAGGCACAACTTCTGTCCGTCTCTGCGGCTACATTTATAATGTGCTCTACATAATCGTCCTTTAATGAGGACGTTGAACCCTCATCAGGTGCAATTCAGTGTCACTGACAGAGCAAGTCAGCAAATGTCTCGCCTTTTAGTGACACATATTCTGCAGTGTGTCGGGTTATGTAAGTAGTGTCAAGGACAACTGGAGCATAACATGATGTTGTTGTCTTTGTGGTGTAAACATCTGGACCGAGGACTGATTATGGATTAAATAGCTGCATATTTACTACATCCTGCGTCTGCTCTTGTTGCAGGGACAGCATGGCCACGTTTGATAACCTCTGGGAAACCTTCCCCGATGAGAACTGTGTCCTGACCAACAGAGAGCTGCTGGTGGAGGTGAGACGGAAACTGTATCAGTGATTACAGTGGTGACCTGTAGGTGCACTGAAACCTACAGTCTTCCATAAGTGGGTCAATAAGACATACACTGACAGACAACACTTCAAATATTTAGTTACGATGTTCACCATGAAATTATACATATATGCTCCGAATATTTTAGACTCTGCTTCTCTCAGACCAAAGATTCGTACTGAGACAAAACTGACGGCAGACGGCGTGTTCGTTTAATTAGTTTAGTCCAGTGTTAGTTTATACATGCTGAAAACTCAACACAAAGCTAACACAACACACTCCCTGTGATCCTGTGGACGCCGCCATTGTTGTTGTTGCTTGCCAGCCAGCTTGTCAGTGTTGCCAGATCTCGGGAGAGAAACAAGCAACCAGGGCTATGGAAACAAGCCCAAAAGAAGCGACGGATATATAAAGGGAAAGGTGATATTTAGAGAGCAAGCCCAAATAAGCAACTCCAGTTTAGAAACAAGCCCAAAGTCATGGCTCATAAGCAGACCTGGCAACCCTGCGGCTTGTCCTCCTCACATTTCGAGGGGGCGACTTGCTCGTAGGCTTGTTCACACGTGAGGACTCGTCGTGGCAGACTATCTGCCGACTCACCTCCGACCCAAGGTGGCTCTCAAGATCCTCTGCAACATCAAAATCACGGTGAAAATCGTGTAATGTGAACTAGGCTTTCGTTATTATGGCCACAGTTCATCCACTCCTATAGAAATGTTTGTTAGCAATAGGCAGTGATAGACAGCTGAAAAGTAAATTAATTAGGTTATGATGGATACTTTTTCGCATAACTGTAATCACTGCGTCAGTCTCTTTTCAGTTATATCACTTTTTCTGGGGTGAAAAGTACAGACGATACGAAACTGTACTGTAGCTGTAAAATAAAGTAGGTGAGCGATGATGCCAGTGATAGATAAAGATAAGACGTGTTGCACATACTGTATAAACCTGACAGCAGTCACTGATAAGAGAAACATTCCTATAGATTTCCATAGGGAAAGCAAACAGTTCATTTTGACCTTCCAGTGCAAATAAGAGTTAATGTTTACCAATGCAAACAGCTCCGTGCAGCTGTTACATACTTTCAGTCCCAGCAGTCAGTTTCAAGTGCAGAAAAAAGTGATCTGAACTGAATCACTGCAGTTTTCAGCAGAAGATGCAACACTGAAGTCACAGGTTGAGTTTTTAAGAAAGAGAATTTTGTGAGCGTGGACTGTACAAAGGACATAGTGCAAAGAATCCCTGGAAATAATTACCCTCCTGAGCTCACAGATTTCACTTTTTAATCATTAAAAAGATTCATTTTCCAGTTATAGAAATGTTCAGCCGAGCATTAATGGAAAACCAGAGGCCTCAAGCACATTGTGTTCCCATCTTTCTTTTATGAAGTCTCCTTCAGGCGACCGCGTCAGAGGCTGCTTGTGTCTAGTTACAGTGAGAGGACTCTAAAGTCAGCCGATCGTAGCTGGACCTGTATTCTCTGCACACAACAGCAAAGCAACTTTCGCTAGTATTTGCTGCTGCACAATAACGAAACTCACGTCTCACTATTGTTCCTTTATTTCCACTTTTCATTGCGGCTGCATTTGGGCGTTGTCTTTTAATAAAGCGGCTTTTATCTATGTAAACACACTCATACATTAAAGCCTAATCGCTGTTTGTGACAGATATTGCACACAAAGGCTTGAGAGAGAGCGCTTTGAAGCGGCCTCCCTCCCTTTCACAAGATAATTATTAAACAGGATATCCAAGTTAACAATAAAGCCTTAATCTTGTATTGAAGAACTTAGTTTGCTCATTAAAAGCCTGTCTTACTACATGTATTTATTTGTACGTGCTTGTGTGCGTGTATGTAATTGTTTATTCACATTAACACACATGCAAAAATAAAAAAAGCTTGATTTATTTTGATTTTAATCCCTTCAAATATAACCTTCAACTGATTATAGCTCCGTCTGACCTACTTTGACAGGACGGAGGACAAGCTGCGACTGTGGATAATATTTCTCCAAAGATATCCAAGCGGTGTCCGATCTCCAGACAGATGGTAAGTCATACCTCAGGATGAGACAAGAGTGAGGTGTTTCAGAGGCAGCCGTGTTGTTTCACAACAGCAGTGTTGCAACATGTGATCATTTTTCATGTGATGAAGTCTCGGACTCATTTTACCTGAGGCTGAGTTTACTTTCAGTGTTTCAGAAAGACACATGCAAAAACATTTCCATATTATACAACACTGGAAGCCACAAGAGAGCTGATTGCGCTGTGTGTGGGTGGAGTATCTCTGGCATGGCAGATACCCAAAACTATCTTTAGCTGTGCTCGGTGCTGAACAAGTTTCAAATGGCCCTGGATCACCAGGATTATAGGACAGTAATAATAGACTCTTCACCGGGTCCTTTATGAGTCATATGCACATTCTCCTGGGCTGTAACATGAACCCACAGTGCTGCTAACTGGGACGTGCCTTGCGTGAATGTCGTTCGATCTCAGCCGAGATAATGAGTGGATTCAAAAGACACAAATAAGCAGATACAGTGACACATGAAACTACTGCTGTGGCGCTAATGGGCCCTGTGCTTACATGTCTCTCTGCAGAGCACCTCCAGTGGAGTGGTTCCCTACCTTGGCACCTACCTGACCGTCCTCACCATGCTGGACACCGCTCTGCCCGACACTGTGGAGGTACATGATGTAGCCTGAGTGACCGATTCTGTCCTGAAAGGGATAATTTGGATTTTTTGAAGTGGGTTACTCATCCATAGTGTATGTAAGGGTGCTTACTAGAGGGAGGAATCACTAGAGGACCCATCCATTCATTCATTTTCGTCCGGACCGGCGCCCACCTCACTGCAGACGCTGCACCAAACCGCTGATCCATCTCACGCTCCATTCTACCCTCACTCGTGAATAAGACCCCGAGATATCTGAACTCCCTCACTTGAGACAGTAACTCTCCCCCAACAAATTTCTGATTTCTTTCTCCTGCGCCGCCCTGTGATAGCGTGGTGACCTGTCCAGGGTGAAACCCCGCCTTTTGACTAATGACAGCTGCGATAGGCTGCAGCCAACCCGCAACCCTTAAAGGGATAGTGCACCCAAAAATGTAAACTCAGCCATTATCTACTCAGCCATATGTCGAGGGAGGCTCAGGTGAAGTTTTAGAGTCCTCACATCACTTGCAGAGATCCAAGGGGAGAGGAGGTAGCAACACAACTCCACCTAATGCAGGCTGATGGCGCCCCAGATTCAAACGTCCAAAAACACATAATTGAAACCACAAAATATCTCCATACTGCTTGTCCGTAGTGACCCAAGTGTCCTGAAGCCCCGCAGTCAGAGCTACAGGCTACAGTGAGGCTAAAAACAGATTTCAAATGACGTTTTTCAGTCGCCACTGTACTTAAAAGTTCCATGTGTTTTTTACAAACTTGACACGCTTGCGAGTCACTTGCGGTCCATTCAGAGTGGACCAGCAACCCACTTTTGGACCTCGACCCACCAGTTGGGAACCACTGTTACAGACCATTTAAGAATCAGTGATATACTGCTTGAGAATGAAGTGTTACTGCAGTGTTTCTGTTCATTTTTAGATCCATTTAATAGTTAATATGTGCAATAAATAAGTCCTGTAATCTAACAATGTTCTCCTCTGACAGGGTGGGCTCATAAACTTTGAGAAGAGGAGGAGGGTAAGTGCTTCCTCTTTTATCATTTCCATTTTATTCATTTGTTTTTTCATAGTAGTTGAAAACCAAGCGTCCACATAACATTCTGTCTGCATGACATGATGAGGTAGTTGGCCGTGTGCAGTATACCTGCATTGCATTTTAAACATTTACATGTCATTTTACTGCAGCTTGGACACTGTTTGAAATATTGTGTTGAACCTTGTTACTCCACATCTTTGTTAATCCTGTGACTTTTCTTTCTCCCTGCAGGAGTTTGAGGTTTTGTCACAGATCCGTGTGCTGCAGGCGTCCTGCTCCCAGTACAACCTGCCTCATCACCCCAGAATCTCCGCCTGGCTGCAGGGACACAAGCTGCTCACAGACCAGGAGAGGTGAGTGTGTTATTCACCCCTTCATGTAACGTTTGTGTGGCTGGATCACAAGCAGAGGAAAGCCCAATAAAAGTTTAGTTGCATAATCTGAAGTGTGCGTTGTAAAAATTTCCCCATGTGGTCAAATAAAGCAGCAGAGCTCTCATAATTTTCCACTGAAAGATTCCTCGTTAGCTGCAGCATGAATTAATCAAAATGTCCCAGCAGCGTCTGCTCAGGTCTTGTTATCAGCTGAGATGTAACTATAACCCTGTCACTGTCGCTGCCTCATCATAAAGACGCCACTAGTTTGACATTTATGTAGTAATTAGTTACAAACTCGTGAAACGTGAAACTGGGCCGGTGACGCAGCTCATGGTGTGCACAGGTCAGAAAATCTGTACATGTACGAAAAGGCTCAACAGAAAATACAAATTCTGAAGCTGTGGAGTGAAGAAGAGTCGGTGTTTAATTCAGCGTGTATCAGATCCACCAGCCAGCATGTACTTTAGTGAAAAATCTCTCTGTCTGATTTCCGCAGTCTCCTCCCACTGAAATATTGCAGCGAACCTGCGGAGGCTGGTAGCAAGTGTAGGCGACAAAATCCAAAATGTAAAGTTTGTACACAAATACAGTTTATCTGTATGGATGACACTGAGGCCAAACTTACAAGAATACTGACAAAATAGGATGTCACTCTGTTTTTGTTAGTTTGTTTAGTCTTTTTTGTGCACATTATATGCCCCTGATTATACACTTACAGGCCACTTTATTAGGTACACCTTGCTAGTACAGGGTTGGACCCCCTTTTTAATCATCATGTCCACATGACTAAATGCACCTAGTTGCTGCCACGTGATTGGCTGATTAGCTATTTGCGTTAACGAGCAGCTGAACCGGTGTACCTAATAAAGTGGCCAGTGAAAGCAAGACAAGACAAGTTTTCCTCAGCACATGGAAAGGCATCGTAGTTCTCATTTCTGTTTTTTGTTCCAGCTACGATCTGTCGAGACAGCTGGAGCCTCCGGTGGACTTGTGTTCGCCGACTCCGTGGAGCCACCGCACGCTCACAAAGAAACTCTCCTCGTGAGTATGGTGCTTTGACTAGATTTGACTACTCAAACACACACACACACACTCACACATATCTGCACACAACATGACCTCAGTATTCTTCTGCCACAACATGAGTTGATAGAAGAAATTCTATAATATATGATAATATATATAAAACCATATTATTATTATTATTATTATTATTATGATTAAATGAGTTTGATGTGTCTTCAGTCTCCTGACAGTGGCTGAGGGATCTAAAAAAGTTCCCGCTGACCAGATCAGCGTCTCCTCCTCTGGATCCAGTGGATCTGAGCTGGAGGATCTGTCCTCCCCAAACTCAGCCTGCTCCATCAGACTGCAGGTAAACATGTGTGTGTATGTGTGTGTGTATATTGTCCTCAGTGGTGTCTCTGTTTGTCATGCTCTGCCTTCGTCTACTTGGCCTCTGTGTTCAGCACAACAGCCACTATTTACACTTCACAAACAACTTTCTGAAGCAGTCAAACAAACCCTGAGGCGTTTATAATAAGAGCTGAAATACACTGGATGCTTTTGAAAGTTGCATAATCGCCCTGCACAAAAGACTTCCTTCAAAGGACCATCGAAACTAGCGTGAGCTCTCAGCAAATGGAGCTTGAATTGAGCAGGTCCTCAGCTGATCTGGAGTAGGCTTTGTCTGACGCTGTACAGTTCTCTGCAGAGCAATCAGTCAGAAAACACTGAGCGTATATCAACTGGCACTCATCGATATATTCTCCCTCTTGTTTTTGTCTCCCCTCCGCCGCAGTCTTTTCACAGCTCTTGCAACAACGTGTCTGAGGCCTTCTCTTCCTGCTCGTCCTCCTCGTCATCCTCCCCCTGCTCCACCGCGTCTTCCTCTCCAGACTCGCCCACTCCTTCCAGCTCCTCCGACTGCCGGACGGATCTCTGCTCCTCAGCTGCGTCCTGTGGCGGCGCTCGGCCGAAGCCCACTCTGGCCTCCATACACAAGCGCTCCGTGTCCATGACCTCGCTGCCGCAGTACAACCGTCAAGTGGCCGACTCCTGTATAGTGAGGGTGAGCGTGGACCTGGGACACAACAACGGCAACATGTACAAAAGCATCCTGGTGAGTTCAGCCTCAAGTGTTGTGATGTTTTTCATATCAGTCAAGCTTTAATGTAGCGCACCGTTCATACAGGTCAGTGCATTCAAGGTGCCTCACAGGTGACTGAAAAGCTGATAATAAGAGATAACATGCGACAAAAACAATTTATTGAGAGACTTTTTTGTGTTTTTTCTGTTTTATCCATAGAGATGCACAGTACTCTTTAAATTTAATATAATTATTATTATGATTCTATTTAAAACAAACCAACTGTAATTCTTATTGTTTAATTGACACTGTTTTGTCATGCCATGTGCTATAACCTTTAATCAAAATATTAATTAAAAAACAATTTAATAATTTCAGCACACAAGACAATAAAAATGATAAAAAATAAAAATAAATAAATATAGTAGTAAAAATAAAAACTAGATCAAATAGGTGATGAAAAAGATTTAAAAAGACAAAATCAGAATAAAAATAATTATGAGAAAAATACAGTGACATAGATTTAAAAGCTATAATTTTAAGTAATAACAATGATTTTCTGGTTGTTGTTTTTTTTTTTTAAAAAAATGTGATTCTCATTGTTTAATTGACACTGTCACTGTCATGCCATGTGCTATATCCTTTTAATAAAAATATTAACTAAAAAACAATTTAATAATTTCAGCACACAAGACAATAAAAATGATGAAAATGTACTTAAATAGGTTTAAAAGCTATAAACACAGTAATGGTATCAAAAAATAACAAAAAATAGAGATAAAAATAAATAAATAAAATGAAATAACAAAAATTCTAAATATAAAAATTAGATTAAATAAGATAAAATAGTAGCAGTAATAATAATAATAATAATAATAATAATAATAATAATAATAATAATAATAATAATAATAACAAAATAACATAAAATACAATAAAACAAGTGAACAAAATGATTTTATGATTTAATGTCTATAAACCATCATTAATTGTTCTCCACTGGAACAAGTTGTCTGACTTAAGTTAAAGCTGTGAAAATACTCTCAATATTACATATACTTGAATTGATATTAATTTTTTAGGTGACTAAAATAGGTTTTGTTGCTGAACCCAATCTAAGTTCATTGTTTAGCTTCTCCAGTACTCAATACAACCCCACTTAAAAAAAATCCAAACTATTCCTTTAATATAAGGCTCTGAATACTTCTTCCACCACTCAACACTCTGAACACAAATTGACTTTCTTAAGCAATAATTCACGTCTTCATTAATGTGTGTTTAACAGCACTTTTGCTTCTTTGTCTTTCATAGTTGACCAGCCAGGACAAAACTGCCCAGGTGATCCAAAGGGCGCTGGAGAAGCATCACCTGGTGCACATGAACTCAGGACTTCTCTCTGACACAGGTCATCTCCCAGGACAGAGGTCAGGACAGAGACACTTCACTGTCAACAGAGTTGTTTAAAACAGTGCTGAAGACACATTCTTGCTGACCATTTGTCTTGTTCTTCCTGTTTTCAGAGTTGCACATACCGGACAAAGCCAACGTCTTCTACGCTATGTCCACAACGGCAAACTTTGACTTTGTTTTGCGTCACTTTGCCAAAGGCCAGAAGAAGCCGCTGAAGGCCACGATGAGTCTGGGACGATACACAAAGTAGAGCCAAGTCCTGCACCTGGAAGATGAACTGAGCTCACAGGACGCTGACTCTTTATTAGTTGTTTTATAAGACAAGTATGTTCTCCAAGATGGTCCATCCTTTTCTGGATACCAAAGAGGTTTTTATGGAACTGCAGGACCCCAGGAAGACTAAGAGCACTTTTGTGTGTTTCTAATGGGGGTCCTTGAGTAAACAAGATGATGCAAAAGCACTTTATGAAGAAGAAAGCTCACCTCAACAGAATCTGACGGAGCTCAAAGAAACATCTGGATCAGACAGGCTTTCATTTCCTGCTGGAATAAAACTTGGTACGAATCCTAAAAAATAGGAAAAATGAACTCATTCCTCAACTTTTCTCTGTTCATCACGTGGTTTTATCCAACCCAGTCTCCAGAATAGAATGACAGCATTGTGCGTTTCTGCAAACCACGGAAATGTTACATTTTTACGCTTCATGTGTATCAGTGTTTCTGAAATGACGTAGTATGTTAGCTGATTTTGTCATCAGGAGGTGGAGGGCAGGGTGAAGATGCCTGCCTGGCTGGCGTTGCTGCAGACGACTCTTGAGACGAACAAACTACAAAATCAGTTGTTTTTTAGCGAGTCATTACTGCATTTTCAGCGGCTTTTTAGCACCAAACATGGGTGTTTTTGCATGTCTTGTCACTGTGTTTCCTGCCAGGATAGTGCCACAAAAAGCAGTTGTATTTTACCAAGACGTCACTAAATTTCCCACCAGGATAGTGCCATGAGATGTGGTTGTTTTTTACGAAGATGTCACTGCGTACCCTGCCACAAACAGCACTTGTTTTCACCAAGACGTTGCTGCATTATCTGCCAGGATAGTGCCACTAAAAGCAGTTGTTTTTCACTAAGACATCGCAGCTTTTCCTGTTGGATAGTGCCATGAAAAGCAGTTCGTTTTTACCAAGACGTTGTGCATACTTGCTGGGAAAGTGCCAAAAGAAGCGGTTGTTTTATATCAAGACATTGCTGCATGTCCTGCCAAGATAGTGCAAAAAGGAGCGGTTGATTTTTACGAAGATGTCACTACGCTTCGTGCCAATATAGAGCCACAAAGAGTGGTTGGTTTTTACCATGACATCACTGCTTTTCCTTCAGTCATATTGGCATGAAAAGCATGTTTTACACCCAAGACATCGCTGTGTGTCCAACCAGGATACAGCCACCTTTCCCTGCTAGAAATTTTAAGCCATAACATGTTTTTTCCAAACCATAACCAAGAGGTTTTACTGCCTAAACCTAACCATGTTGTTGAAATGTGAAGTTTTAAGGTACGTTCAGTTACGTTACTGACGTATCCGTGGTTTGCAGAAAAGTACAAAGTCAACATTTCTTCTGGGCGACTGGATTGAATAAGTTCATGGATGCAAATACTGGTTGATTTACGCTCTGAGTTGTTCGATGTCAACACGCCACATCAATGAACTATTTATACATGAACATTTAGAAAAGCCCGACCATCTCCCTGCACAGCTGGGCGCCATTAATAACCCGTCTGTTAAAAGGGAATGGAGGTCAGATGCTGTGTGAAGGGCGCACAGTCGATAACGAACTCCCAGGGCTCCTCAGCAGGTTGTCAGCCACTTGAGATGAGGTCACCGGTGTGGCGTGCCGATGCCATCTGAGGAGAGGGAGGGGACGTTCTCAGCAGGGATCACTGTGTACCCGGGGGAGTTTCAGCCCGGCTCCTGCGGCGTTGCTGTGATACTCATCGTGTGAGGCGAGCAGCCCCGACTGGAAGGATGGCATTCCTGAGCCGCGGTTACCATGGCAGCAGCAGCAGCAGAGACTCTGATGGACGGGACTGGGACGCACACATGCACATGTCTGCTGTATCTAGATGAGACAACAATAGGGGTGATCTGTTGTGTGTGTGCTTTCAGTGTTTCAGTGCAATGACAAAGCAAGTTTGACTTTTAGAGTTTAGATTTTTTTTTCTAATGTTTTGTATTTATTTTCACTGTGGTTCACTTTGTGGTTCACTTTATTCGCACCTTCATTTGATTGACACGTTGTGACGACACATTGGTGGCTTCAAGTTAAAAAAAAAAAAAAGAAAAATCAACACAAACTTAACTTTAAAACATCTCCGATTAGTGACGTTAACAGTTTAAAGATGTCGTATTTTCTGATGAATATTGAGAATATTTAAAATTTTAATGAGAATATTTTAATTTTTAAGAATAAAAGTGTTTTATTTTTTACTTAAATTCTAACAAATGTGGTTCAGACGAGTGAAGCTTGGTTGTTACTGGTGCTTTAATGGCTTGATTTAAAGCCTTACGAGGACATTAGATGTAATCATTTCAATGACGTCAGATGACGCACAGACTCTCCTGGGTAGCTGATAATCATCATTTTTCTAACAGTTAAGGCTTCAAGGAGCATTTGCAAAGAGGAGGAATTACATACTGAACAGACACACTAAAATCACATGTTTAATCACTCAGCAGGCCCCGTGTATGAGCTCAGGGGCTGTGGAGGTAAGAAAGCAGAACTCGGCGACCTATTCTGTCTGCACATCTTTGTAATAAACACCTTTGTCTTACAAAATCTGCTTTTTGTTCACACTTGTGATAATGAAGAGAACACCACAGCTGTAAAACAAAGAAATAAACAGGTTTAAAAAACTGATTCCACACTGTATTGACAACTTCCTAATAAACACTTTTCAGTCCTGTTTATCTGACTGATTTCTGCTGTGTAGCAGGTCGAGTGTTTTCCTCTATGAATTATTATCCCCTTTGAATGTTGAAACATATGATAATGCGAGTTTTTGTTGAATAAAAAAAATGCTCCAGCTTCCTCCCACAGTCCAAAGACATGCAGGTTAACTGGTGACTCTAAATTGTCCGTAGGTGTGAATGTGAGTGTGAATGGTTGTCTGTCTCTATGTGTCAGCCCTGTGATAGTCTGGTGACCTGTCCAGAGTGAACCCTGCCTCTCACCCAGTGTCAGCTGGGATAGACTCCAGCCCCTGTGACCCCCAACAGGATAAGCGGTTACAGAATGAATGGAAAAAAACAAATGACTACATTTCCTCAGGGTAATTCCAAGGAAGTACTTTTACTTTTCAATAACTTTTCTGTCTCTCTCTATTTTTTTTGTTACCTAAAAACAGAGAGGAACATCTCCCACAGGGCATGTTTCAGTAACACTCTTAAAACAACAAAAACAATTTATTAATAAACATTGTTTAACCAGTACATGTTGTAATTATTACAAACTTCTTCAGGACATGCCATAGGATATGGACAAAGAGTTAGAAACTAAAGGGGAAAAAAAACTTTGATAATTTCATGACAGAAAAAAA
Source organism: Epinephelus cyanopodus (assembly GCA_026686955.1). Taxonomy (NCBI): domain Eukaryota; kingdom Metazoa; phylum Chordata; class Actinopteri; order Perciformes; family Serranidae; genus Epinephelus; species Epinephelus cyanopodus. The sequence continues at coordinate 2,970,958 of CM048929.1, forward strand.
CCTACACTTGAACCCACACAAGAAGTTTTCTTTATTGGGTATAATATTAAAGAGCTTGCATACATAAATAGTTTTGGTTTATCTTTTTAAAGGCTTTCAAATGCGACAATGTTTGAAGATATATGTGTTTATCTTTTAATTGAGATGTATATGAGAGGAAGGTAAAGGTAAAATTTGGCTAAAATAATTAGCAAATTAATGACATATTGTTCACTGCTGGAGAAATTAATTTCTGAATATTAATAACAAATAACGTTGTTAAAGTAAAATATTATGATCAAACTTTTTTAGATCCAACTGAAAACCAGCCCAAAACATGGTCAAATGTTTGAACAAACAACTGTTAAAGCACTTCCACCACATAATTACAGAAACAGCATTGTCTTCTATATTAAGATTAGGGTTATTTTTATGTTGTGTTATGTTTTGAGTTTTATTATCCTTGATAGTAAATAAGCAGAAGCAACACACACAAGAAGTCTGAACTGCTTCTTCTTTTCATTTAATTTTCATTTCAAACATTACAACACTGGCCAGGGCTTCTTTCATTTACACAGGTTTGCACAATGCACAGGTGTTTTCAACGAGGATGCAGATGTTTCCTGCCATCACCTGCACCAAATGAAAAGGCCTCACAGTGCTGTGCACAGGACTAAATTAGTTTTATTATTCTTCCTTTTAAGTGAGAAAATAAATGGTACAAAGTCAGACATGTTAGGGTTAGGTCAGGGGTTAGACTTCACATATTATCAAAAACAACAATTGTCATACTAAAAATAAACATTAAGGAAATTAAGAAAAAGAAACAGCATTTTATAAATATGTAGTCAATATAACAAAAAAAGAGAAAAGGTTATGATATAAGGTAGACTTTCTTATTATCTAAGCCATATATTTCAGAGACTAAAATGATAAATATATTTAAAAATGAACTATTGAACTTGGAAAATGTATTTTTGTACATAATAAGTTACCAGTTAATGAAATTCTTATTTCAGTTACATACATTTGGAGAAACAAAGATTATTTGAGGAATTTTTTCTTACAGTCAGTAACCAAAGAAAGGAAATAAATTAATTTATAATTAAAATATAATACATTTAAAATTATAATGCTCTATTATATTATTTTTATTTTATTTATTTAGTAGTTTTTTTCCGGGTTTGTCTTCCTGTTTCGCATGACGTCACTGACCCCTACAGTCTCTCGCGCGTGCTACATCACAGTCTCGCTTTTTTCTTTTATTTTGACGGTTTTAAACTCATAAAAACAGCGTCTGAATTTAACTAAAATAAGTTTCACTGCATAGAAAAGTTTCTGCAACATGTTGTCGTCTCCAGTGAAGACGTGACGATGTCCTCCAGACACACACACGGGGACACACACCGCTGTCCAAAGGTAAGACAACATGCTAACGGCTGCTAACAAACAAGCTAGCTCACCTCACAGAGGGTGATGAAAACAGTTGACCTCATGTTTTTAATAAACCCTGGACAAAGATAGTGAATGAACTGTGGACACTAGATGGTGTCAGAGAGCTGCGTGTGTGTGTGTGTGTGTGTGTGTGTGTGTGTGTGTGTGTGTGTGTGTGTGTGTGAGAGAGAGTGTGTGTCACCTGTACCGACGTTAAGTCAGCACACGGCAGCAGTAGCATGTTAGCAGCGAAGCTAACTGCTGAGTCTGAGCACTTTGGGCTCCTGGATGTATCTGGCTGTAAAGTGCTGCTGTGGCTTTAAACAATACAACTGTGTTTTATATTTTAGATGTTTTAATAATACATCAACATCAACACAACGTTTCTTTATTCCTTCACACAGATGATTTTATAGCATCAGAAAGCATAATAACGTCTCCATGGATCAAGTCCAGCAGCTGCTCAGTGTCTCACCTCATCACACCTGTATCACTGCAGGCATGTTGCAGGAAAAGCACAGGTGTGTTCAGTGACACTTAATAGAAGAGAGCCATCATTAATGTCAGAAAAGACAGACTTAAAGAGAGTCTGTCCTCTGTTGGGGTGATTCTCAAAGTGCGGTCCGTGTTTTGAAATTCATTTAATTATCATGACATGTTTTTTCCCCACAAAAGGCTCCATAGTTAAGCAAATATTTTTATTTTTAGATTTAAAGTAGCTCAAAGATTACATTCTGATCTAACTATATTTTAAATAATCAGAATCTGAATATTCAGTATATTTAGCCTTTGTACCGGTGTTGTCACCATACTGGAAATTCTTAGTTTGATACAATACCTTGAAAAATATTGATATTCGATACCTTTCTAAAACCCCACCAAAAAATCGCCACTGAAGGCATACAAGATGATTTTTTTATGAAAAGATAAGAACAACAAGACTATAACGTGACAAGGATGACTTTTCTTTTATTGGTTAGTAGCAGATAACAGAAGAAGGACTGAAGTAAACTTTAATCAGATGAGAGAGCTTGAAAGCACAGCTGGTACTGATTTATCGATACTGTGGAAAATTAGTAATGAAACAAAATATTTTTTAAACAACTATGTCTGCACTGAGTTAAACTTCAAGCAGTTTTCTCTTAATTCACTTTAATATTTTAAGATCTAGTGTTACTTGCAGCTAATTGAGGGCCAGTGACATGACACGCAGTCTCGATATTTAAAACCCTTTATGAAGTATAGATAAGGAAAGTGATCATAAAAAAACATTTATTGAATCTATGAATCTCTTTTTATCAAGTAATATGAAAATGTATTGAGGGTATGAAGACATTTAAAAATTATTAGACATTATAGACACAAAATGTCGTACCAGGTAACTGTCCGCACCTCTGGGTGAAATGCAAAAAAAGCTACAAAAAAGTTTTAAAATTAAAAAAAAAAGTGTGGCCAGCAAAATATTAAAAAATAACAACTGTGACATCCAGTTGATTGCTGGGAATCGGAGCATTTTTTCCATAAACTTACACTTGGCCAGGACAGACAGGAAGTTACACAATCAGACCCTGAAAGACCCCCAAACAATGGTGAAAGGTCTACGTGTGTTTATTTAACCCTTTCGCTCACTGGTACACTGGAGGATAAAATCCTGTGTCATGTAATGAAGGCCATTTTGGGGATTTATTTTAAAGAGGCAACAGATAGGATTCATTTTATTTTTAGCTTGGCGCCACTTAGCGCCAGCAGTGTTGCTCACACTGTCGCGACAACCAAATTGAGCGTGTGGATCAGAGATAATCAATAAAATGTAGGCTGTAAAGTTACCAGTATACCTCTATGTATATGTAGAATGAGAAGGTGTGTGGACACTCTACTAAATAAATGAGTGAAGAGACCGAGCAACAAATACCAGATTTATCTGAAGAAAAAACAAATAGTAATGCAAATAATTATAGCAGAATGCACAGTACCAGTACAAACAGCTCACAGTAAATGATACCAATATGTACAGTATCAGTACAAACAACAGTAGACACAGTGGAATTATACCAATATGCATGTAAACAGTCCCCATTCTAGAATAAACGCTACTGTATGGAAGCATAAAACCCCAAAAAGGTTTCTGTGTTTCCTGCTTACTAAAAAAAACCTGAGAATACGCTCCCTCACTGTCCGAGGGCTGCCGTAGAATGGCAACCAGGATGTCAGCCGACCAACACTCGCTACCTGCTCCCTGGTTTCGGCGATTTGCGATGCTGGCCAGCTAGGAATGAACTAGCAGCCAGTACAGCACAGTCCTCTCTGGTCTAGCTAACATTTAGCCGTGTTACTTACTGATCCATTAGAAAGAAAGCTAGCTGGACATGGGTTTTGAAGCCTCTTTGGTCACGGAGCTCCCTCCATCTCTTGAACGCCTGACTGAGGTTTACTCTTGTTTTTCCTCTTCTTTTATCACTCTCCTTTTTGCTCTTCTTTGCCTCCTCACACAGAGGAGCTCCTTTTCTTTTGCTAGGCCGTTTTTCACTTGTCTCCAAACTTTGTCCGTCTGCCATTGTGCTCGTGACTCAACTATCTCATGCCCAACTCCTCATAAGGACCAGCTCCAGGCCCTGACTGACCAGTTTCGCAATACATTACGCGTTTCCTGCTGTAAAGCAGATTTTTTCCGCAAAATTTTGGCACCGGTGGCAGAAGCTGTAAACGCTGATAGTCTGATTTTACTGTGGCCACTACCCTGTGCAACCCTCATTATTTTCATAATGATATATTAGGAAAAGATGCTGTCTGTTGCCTCTTTAAAACTATATTTGTGACTGGGTCCTGAGTTGATGTCAGTTGCACTCTTCTATGGGTATTCTGTGTTGATAAGTGGAGCAAAAATATATAATATGTTCAGTACTTTTCTCTTGTTTCATTATTTTACGTAACTAGCACTATAGGAGTGTGAAAATTAGCTCGTTAAATTATTCCAAGGGACGTACATGAGGGTGTCCCGTATAAGCGCGATCTTATAAGAGGCTCTTGGCTGAAAAACAATTGAGGGGCTCTGCTTTATTGAGTGCGGCTGGTCCATCTACCCACTCAGTGCACTTGGCTGCAGCAGACGCTCACTCAGCAGAGGGATACGGGCTTGAATTCATTATGTTGGGACTTGCCTCATGATGTGTGTGTGTGTGTGTGAGAGAGAGAGGGATGCTCAGGTCAGCAGTTCTGGAGGAGAAACAGGACACTGCCCCTCATCTCTTGCTCTCTCATGTATTATGTATGCATGTGATGTCCGGCCGTGTGTGTGTGAGTTGCATGCAGCCAGCGGATGTGCACGATGTATCAATGCTGCTCTTCGCCCTCAGAGATCCAAAATGCTATTTATCTGCCTTTGGAGCGGCGCCCTGCAGGCCACACGAGACATACAAGGTCTTATCTGGATTTGTCCAGGAAATCAGTGCAGCAGGAGTCTAATGAGGATTGATGAGACAAGGAGTTTGGTTTTCAATAAAATCAATGATCTTCACCTCTGTTGACCCGAGGAGGGGCGTTTGAGTTCAAGGCTGCTTGCATTCTTAATGCGAGATAACTTGTGGTGAAGTCAGAGGTCATTTCCACACAGCCATAGAATATTATCGATATCACTTTGCCTTGTCTAAATCTAACAACTCAATCACCAGAAAAAAATGTTGGTGTTGTATGTTTCTGCAAACCAGGGACACGCTACATTTGCATGTTCTTTAAACCTTAATGTTTCTTTACATCTAAAAAACACTGGGTAATGTGTGGTTAGGTTTAGACACAAAAAACATGTGGTTATGGTTAGGAAAAAAACATGTTTGGGCCTAAAAACCTTTCTTCGTTTCTGGTAGCCCAATTATGGCCAGAGAAGCTGTCGATGTCTCTGTAAAAAGACAATCGCTTTTTATGGCAATATCCTGGTTGTTAACACAGCGATGTCTCGATTAAAAATAACTATTTTTTGTGACACTATCCTGGCAGGAAATGCAGAGATATCTTAGTAAAAAAGAGCTGCTTTTTGTGACACTATCCCAGTTGTAAGCACAGCGAAATCTCTGTAAAAAACTTTCATTTTTCAGAGCACTATCCCGGCAGGAAACACAGTAATGTCTCAGTGACAAACAACTGCTTTTCATGATACTACCCCAGCTCTAAATGCAGCGAAGTTTTGGTGACAATCAGCCCTTTTTCACGGCATTATTCCCGTTATAACACAGTGATGTCTCTGTAGAAAACAATTGCTTTTCATGGCACTATCCCAGAAGGAAATGCTGGTTTATCTCAGTGAAAAACAACCAGTTTTTGTGGCCCTACCTGGCAAGAAACACAGCGTTATCTTCTTTCTATCTTCTATCTTTTTCGTGGCGCTATCCCAGTTGTAAGCACAGCAAAGTCTCAGTGACAAACAACTGCTATTCATAACACTATTCCAGCTCGAAATGCAGCAATGTCTTGGTAAATAGCAACCACTTTTCATGGTGATATCGCTGGAAGGAATCGCAGCAATATCTTAGTAAATAACTGCAGCTTTTTGTGACACTGTCCCAGCTTAAAATGAAGCGATGTCTTGGTTAAAAAAAAAACTATTTTTTGTGGCACTATACACATTATAACACAGCAATGTCTCTGTAGAGAACAAGTGTTTTCCGTGGCACAATCCTGGCAGGAAATTCAGTGAGCACTTGATAAAAACAAAGGCTTTTGTTGTCCAAGGTCTCACACCATACGCCATTCCAGTCACCTCCCAGTGACGAACGCCAGCTCATATACGTCACTTTAAAAATGTTGATAAGATACGTATAAATCTAAAATGTGTGTGGTATTCATGGTTTGCAGAAACAATGCCAACATTTTCCTCGGGTGACTGAGCTGATATCTAAAGGTTAACTGTTTTCTCTTCAGCGTTTTCACTTGGCTGTAACATCCAAGACTTCTGCATTGTTTGCACGAGGTGTGATGACATCAGATCCTGTGTATTGAGTAAGAAGGAAGTGTGTGAGGATGCTTTACTTGCATCATTTTTATCATCCTCAGTTTTTACTGACACTGGGATAGAGTTCAGCTCGTGAGAGCAGGAGACATGTCCTCACCTCTTGGACACATTCTGTTGTTTTGGTTGTTTCATAATCGCACAGACTGCAGGCAAAGGAAAATGTTAGGCAACAGCTTCGTCTGATCAATGCTGAAGATGATGACAGACAGCTGCCCCCTGCCTCACCTGGGTCCCCCCTCCCGGCAGTGAAGAGAAAGGCATTCAGCTCTTCAGTCAGAGTCAGAGGAGGCATGAGCCTGTTATATTGCACGTGTGCTGAGGTCAGTGAGTTGCTGCCATTTCAACATCTATATAGATGCTACACATGTGGCTGTAAAAGCGGTACAGAAGCCAGCTCCCAGCCCTGTTTGGATGTGCCGCTCTACACACTGTTGACAAACTTTGTTCCTCTTTCTCAGAAAAGAAAGTGCACTTTCCCCACATGCACACACACACACACACACACACACACACACACACACACACACACAGAACAAAATTCTCACCGTGTATACAAACATTGACTCACCATGAGTGACAGTCGTGTCTGTTTGCACTCAAGCACCCTGAGATATTCCTGGCAGGGCGCAGATTGGTTGTACCATATGCGCACACGCTCATGCATGAAGGGCTAAATCTGACTCTCTGACTCCCCTCCTCAATGCAGACATTTATGCGTTCGCATGCCCATTTAAACTCGCATACAGATGTT